>WNGS01044511.1:0-15951 GCA_020271785.1 Procambarus virginalis
AGTTTTGGAGAGAAGAGGGTAGCTAATGAATTTATATCCTGGGTATTATTGAATTCAGAATCCCAGTTAATATTGTGAAGTGCATCTGTAAGATTGCCTAAAGCTGATTCACTGTGTAGCCTAAATGAAAGTTTCTTGCTTTTTGGTGGTGTTATGTCCATGTTTGCTATGAGAAAGGTAGGATAGTGGTCAGTTGTTCTGTCGTAGATTATACCAGGTACAAGGGGAACTGTTATGTTTGTCCATATGTGGTCCAAGGTAGTGGCTGATGTTTGAGTGACTCGGGTAGGTTTGGTGATTGTGGGGATTAGCATACAGGAGTTCATGCTGTTAAGGAAATAGTCAACTTGAGAGCAATTTTGTTTACCCAGGTCAATATTAAAGTCTCCTCCCAGAATGATGTGGTTTTTGTTGAGATTGTTGTTTATAATAAGATTCCTTAGGTTGTCTGAGAAAGAAGCTATGTTAGTGTTGGGAAATCTATAGATGGCTCCAATAGTCAAAGAGGATTTAAGGGATTTAATTGTGAACTGAGCAAAAGTATATTCACAGTAGTCATCTCTGTCACTAATAACACTGTTGCAGATAAATGTATCTCGGTAATATATAGCTGTGCCACCACCTTTTTATTAGGCCTACAGTTATGAATGGCTTTATAACCAGCTAAGTTGTAGAGTTGGGTATAGTCTTTATTTAGCCAAGTTTCTGTTAAAATAATGAACGATAAGTTAGTACCAAGTGCTGTGAGTAATGCATTTAAATCATCAAAATGTTTACCAAGAGATCTAACATTTTGGTTGTAAACTGATAAACAGGTGGTATTTTGGAGTTTGTTTTTAGCCTGGTGTGCTGTGAAATACTTGCAATAATGATGATCAATGTGCTGGTTGGTGTAGATATGAGATAGAAGATTTTGATCAGGATCAATATCAGTGTGCATAAAGATGCAGATAAAGGGATCACGATACAAGATACACGATAAAGCAAAACACAAGAATAAAAGCAAATACAATAAAATAGTAACAACTTAGAGGTAAAATAAAGATACAATAGATAGCCAGGAAGGACACAGAAGTTACATAAAATAAAAAAACAAAAAATCAGTAGAGATTGACAATATAAATGTAAAATAAAAAATAATAAGAATAATAAATCATAAAGTAAAATGATCTTGAAGATAATTGGCTTAGTAATGGTTAATTAAAATCCTATAATTAGTATGAACCTAAGAAAACAAAATGAACTCAATAGATAATTCCGAAAAAAAGATGACATGTAAAACTTATTAAATCTTGAAATTTACTCTAATATAAATCTAAGTGTAAAAATAAACAGGGTGAAAGTATATTCGTGTGGAATATTTTACTATGATACTGAGGTAGATGATTATATAAACAATTATACTATTAATTAATTCCAATAAATGATTACAAGAAACAAATACCAAGTTACTTTAAATATAACAGGGTAATAGAAAAGCCCTAGGTTTAGTGACAAGGGGATTAGCTAAGACCAAATAATTAAGAGTAAAAAAAAAAAACAGGCAAAGATGCCAAACAAAAAAATAAAAATAAAAATAAAAATATAAAACCTTTGGAAAGGAAAGGCAGAGCTTAAGTACACTTTGGTTGTATGTGAGACTACAAAATATGTTCAGGTTATTCAGCTGATATCCCACAGTCATCCAGGAAAGAAGTGAGGTGTGCTTCAGTGGTTATCACATAAGTTTTTCCAGTGTCAGTCTTCCTAGCTATTATTTTACCATCACGCACAAAACAATGTTTAATAGCACGGGATCTTTTGCAGATTCCACGTAGTTTAAATAAGAGATTTTGTCTGAACCTGGTTAGACATTCGTTCACATAAACATTGGATTTCCCAGCGACTGCAGCAGTGATAAGGTCTGACTTGCGGGAGCAGCTATCCAATTTCACACGAATCCTCCTGTTATTTGGACCAGATGATTTCGTACCCACTCTATAAGCTGACTTGATGTCACTTGCTTCGATTGAGTAATTCAACTTGGTACGCAATTCCTGGATCACGATGGCAGTACAGTCTTCTCTGTCAGTTTCTTGGGGAAAATCATTTGATGAGATGATAACAGAATCAAGGAGCTTTAGTTGGTCTGATTCATCTTGGGTTGCAGTGTGTTGCTGTTGTAGAGAGTTAAAATGGTTCTCTAACTTTTGTAACATCTCTTCTTGCTTCTTAGAGGTTTCTGCTGATTTAGAGTTAGTAACCGAGATCTGAAGAGAGCTTAATTCATGTTCGAGGTGGTCGACTCTGGCAGACAGATCTTGGTTAATCTTGTGCATGGCCAAAGCATCACTCTGTAGCTTCGTTATCAGGTCCGACTGCTCCCGGATTATAGACTTTTGGTCATCATGTATCTGAGTCAATAATTTGAGCCATGGATTATCAGCGAGACGCTTAAAGTCAGTACAAGGGGAGGCAGCTCGTTTAAGTTGCTCCATATGGTTACTTAACTGTTGCATGGTTCGAGTCGGTGAAGACGCTTCACTCAGCTGGGACTGTTTGTTATTGTTGACGCAGGGAGGGTCGGTACCCCCCTCGGCAGCCACTAAGGGGGAAACAGCCGCGTTTTTCTTGTTGCTAGCTTGGCTGGTTGGGTTCATCCTGATAGATGTGCTATCTTTATTCGTGGCCTTACCGAACTTGGAATTGTTTTGCATGGTTGCAGCAGAGATGTACACAGGCAGATGGGGTAGACTTGATGTGGCAGCAGCAAACGTCAGGTTCAGCTTCCTCCAGGGAGCAACACTGATGAGGTCGAGATGAGTTTCTAGGTTAGGTTTTGTCGTATATTTCGGTCACATTTAGGTCACTGGGTACTTAGCTGCCTTCCGGGGTTGTTACATCATGTTTGGGATGTTGTGGGCTCAAGGAGCAGCTGATAAAGTTGGAGGGGCAGCAGGGTCGTCAGGAGCGCATGAGCGTTCGTTCGTTCCTTCCATTGTAGAACACTGCGAGGTGCAGGACAGATGAGACTGAAACTGACCTAATTACAGCTGTATGTGAAACCTGTATGGACCCTGCCCCCCCCCTAATGGCAAACACCTGCACACTGTAACACCTGTAATGGTTCTAATGTTAAACACCTGCACACTGTAACCCCTGTAATGGCCCTAATGTTAAACACCTGCATACTGTAACCCCTGTAATGGCCCTAATGTTAAACACCTGCACACTGTAACCCCTGTAATGGCCCTAATGTTAAACACCTGTAATGGCCCTAATGTTAACACTTGCACACTGTAACCCCTGTAATGGCCCTAATGTTAAACACCTGCACACAGTAGCCCCTGTAATGGCCCTAATGTTAAACACCTGCATACTGTAACCCCTGTAATGGCCCTAATGTTAAACACCTGCACACTGTAACCCCTGTAATGGCCCTAATGTTAAACACCTGTAATGGCCCTAATGTTAACACTTGCACACTGTAACCCCTGTAATGGCCCTAATGTTAAACACCGGCACACTGTAACCCCTGTAATGGCCCTAATGTTAAACACCTGCACACTGTAACACCTGTAATGGCCCTAATGTTAACACTTGCACACTGTAACACCTGTAATGGCCCTAATGTTAAACACCTGCACACTGTAACCCCTGTAATATCCCTAATGTTAACACCTGCACACAGTAGCCCCTGTAATGGCCCTAATGTTAAACACCTGCACACTGTAACTCTGTAATGCTCGAGAAAACGTAGAAAGCTAAACATAGGAATTATGATATTTTACATAATTATGATATAATACAGTAATATATTATGATGTATTACTGTATTTTATTTATTATTTTTGTATACAAGGATTCTCACATTCTTGAACAGTCAATAGCACGCATATAGAGTTTTGGGTGAATGTCTGCGTGTCTTACAGGCACACTCTCCCATGGTACATCACCACCATGTGTCTTACAGGCACACTCTCCCATGGTACATGACCACCATGTGTCTTACAGGCACACTCTCCCATGGTACATCACCACCATGTGTCTTACAGGCACACTCTCCCATGGTACATCACCACCATGTGTCGTATTGTATCTCTCATTACCTTAATGACAAACTAATTAGCACTAATTGTGACTTTTCAAATCTTTTCCCTAATTACAGGTTACAAACGCAAAGCGTTTCGGGCAGGAAAACACTGAGACTAAAACTTAGTACTAACTGAGATTAAAATATAAATTGTGTTGAGAAACAAAAAAAAGGGGGGGGGGGGAAGATGGCAGAAAAATAGCATATATACACTGTTGGTCCTCACCAGTCATCTGAATGGTCACCAGTTTCCCACTTCCCACACACTGTTGGTCCACACCAGTCATCTGAATGGTCACCAGTTTCCCACTTCCCACACACTGTTGGTCCTCACCAGTCATCTGAATGGTCACCAGTTTCCCACTTCCCACACACTGTTGGTCCTCACCAGTCATCTGAATGGTCACCAGTTTCCCACTTCCCACACACTGTTGGTCCTCACCAGTCATCTGAATGGTCACCAGTTTCCCACTTCCCACACACTGTTGGTCCACACCAGTCATCTGAATGGTCACCAGTTTCCCACTTCCCACACACTGTTGGTCCTCACCAGTCATCTGAATGGTCACCAGTTTCCCACTTCCCACACACTGTTGGTCCTCACCAGTCATCTGAATGGTCACCAGTTTCCCACTTCCCACACACTGTTGCACAGCCACGTATTGTGTCGGTCGTCTCCCAGGTCGTGTCCTGGGAGACCTCCAGGTCGTGTCCTGGGAGACCTCCAGGTCGTGTCCTGGGAGACCTCCAGGTCGTGTCCTGGGAGACCTCCAGGTCGTGTCCTGGGAGACCTCCAGGTCGAGTCCTGGGAGACCTCCAGGTCGTGTCCTGGGAGACCTCCAGGTCGTGTCCTTGGAGACCTCCAGGTCGTGTCCTGGGAGACCTCCAGGTTGTGTCCTGGGAGACCTCCAGGTCGTGTCCTGGGAGACCTCCAGGTCGTGTCCTGGGAGACCTCCAGGTTGTGTCCTGGGAGACCTCCAGGTCGTGTCCTGGGAGACCTCCAGGTCGTGTCCTGGAAGACCTCCAGGTCGTGTCCTGGAAGACCTCCAGGTCGTGTCCTGGGAGACCTCCAGGTTGTGTCCTGGGAGACCTCCAGGTCGTGTCCTGGAAGACCTCCAGGACGTGTCCTGGGAGACCTCCAGTTTGTGTCCTGGGGAGACCTCCAGGTCGTGTCCTGGGAGGTCTCCAGGTTGTGTCCTGGGAGACCTCCAGGTCGTGTCCTGGGAGACCTCCAGGTCGAGTCCTGGGAGACCTCCAGGTCGTGTCCTGGGAGACCTCCAGGTCGTGTCCTTGGAGACCTCCAGGTCGTGTCCTGGGAGACCTCCAGGTTGTGTCCTGGGAGACCTCCAGGTCGTGTCCTGGGAGACCTCCAGGTCGTGTCCTGGGAGACCTCCAGGTTGTGTCCTGGGAGACCTCCAGGTCGTGTCCTGGGAGACCTCCAGGTCGTGTCCTGGAAGACCTCCAGGTCGTGTCCTGGAAGACCTCCAGGTCGTGTCCTGGAAGACCTCCAGGTTGTGTCCTGGGAGACCTCCAGGTCGTGTCCTGGAAGACCTCCAGGACGTGTCCTGGGAGACCTCCAGTTTGTGTCCTGGGGAGACCTCCAGGTCGTGTCCTGGGAGGTCTCCAGGTCGTGTCCTGGGATACCTCCAGGTCGTGTCCTGGAAGACCTCCACGTTGTGTCCTGGGAGACCTCCACGTTGTGTCCTGGGAGACCTCCAGCTCGTGTCCTGGGAGACCTTCAGGTCGTGTCCTGGGAGACCTCCAGGTTGTGTCTTGGAAGACCTCCAGGTCGTGTCCTGGGAGACCTCCAGGTCGTGTCCTGGGAGACCTGCAGGTCGTGTCCTGGGAGACCTCCAGGTCGTGTCCTGGAAGACTTCCAGGACACGTTTCTGGGTTTACAAGAACGACAGATTAATGTTAAAGAACATAACTACACTGATGAAAAACATTCCCGAGTCACAGAGATTACCATTCACAGACAAGCTACCAGTGATATATGCGGACTGGGAAAAGACAACATTGTTTAACGACCAAAACCCAGGAACAGATAGTTTAGAGAACCGCAGCAGTAATGTGGAGGAAGAGGGTATTGTAGTACATAATAGCAGCAATATTGCAGAGTCAGGTAATATAAACAATGAGAGCAACAGTGAGACAGAGTGCATAAATGAAGGAATTGGGACGAAAAGCGGAGATGGCTCCAATAAAGAGGTAGACAAGACAGACACAGATATAAATACCTTGAAAAACGCAAAACCGGAACACATTTGCAAATTCTACGCTAAAGGAATATGCAAATATGGAAAATTAGGAACAAAATGCCATTTTCTGCATCCTCGAAAATGCAGGAACATGTTGGCGAGGGGTACATGCCGTTTTGGAACAGGGTGTAGATACTTCCACCCCAAATTATGTCAATTTTCAATTAGGGACAAAAAATGCTACAATCTTCAGTGTCCGGAATTCCACGTGAGAGGTACACAACGTTATAGACGGGAAAATCAGTATGACACTACTGGCATTTTTTTAGAGGAAGGCAGAAACAGAGCAGAAAATATAAGAGAGAGGAACAGTCAGATGGAACCACCACAGGATTACAGAGGGGAAGGGAGATACCCACAAGACTGGAATACACATTACCAACAAACACACAGGTACTACACCACACAACACTCGCCCCACTACCGAAACTGGACGAATCACTTCGAAAACAACACACCCTGGACGCAAACACAGTGGCCTCCTCACCGGAGCCTCAGATATTAACACCAAGTAAGGCATCCGGCACTTCCACTACCACGATAACATCATTTATATTTGCCAACATTCAAGGTATAAAAACACGCAAATCCAACAAAGTTCACTTTATAGATGGTCTCCTTCATGAGGCAAATGCAGTGTTTGCAGCCCTAACAGAAACCCACACAAAGGACTACCATGATGGTGAAATATGGATCTCAGAGTACAATCTTTTCAGATGTGATAGGAAACACCGGCTTCAGGGTGGGGTCAGCCTATACATCAAAGACACACTCATCTGTACTGAGCTGCTAAACACCTCAAATGATATGGTGGAAGTGCTGATAATCAAAATAGAGATTATAAATGTAGTTATTGTCCTTGTATATAAGTCACCGGAGGCAAACCCTCAGCAGTTTAAAGACCAACTAATGAAAGTAGAACACTGCTTGGAAAACCTCACAAATCCAGCTCCGAACATCATCCTGCTTGGGGACTTCAACCTACGGCACCTGAAATGGAAGCACCTGGCTAATACAGTAATATCAGAAAGAATACCAGGAAGTAGCCTTAATGAACAGGCACATGCAAATGACCTGCTACGGATGTGCGACAGGTTTGCCTTAAACCAGCAAATAGTAGAACCAACTAGGAAGGAGAACACGCTGGACCTCATTTTCACTAATAATGATGAATTGATCAGGAACATAATGATTACAAATACCTGTTACTCAGATCACAACTTAATTGAAGTTATGACAACCATGGGGAATAGACCTTCAAAACCAGTCCAGATTCCCGGTGGAGGAGATTTCAGCAAATTCAACTTCAATAATAAACAGATAAACTGGGAGCAAATAAACCAGGACTTCACAGAAATAAACTGGGAAGAACAGCTAGGAAATGCGAACCTGAACCAGTGCCTGGAAAAAATAAGCTCAGTAGCACTAGAAATATGTACAAACCGCATCCCCCTAAGAAAAAAGAGGAAGAGATGCAGATTGGAACGAGAACGTCGTTCCCTATATAGGCGAAGAAAACGAATCGCGGTACAACTTGAGAGTCGCACCCTATCTCAGGAACGGCAAAGAAGGTTAGGTAGCGAAATAGGAAAAATTGAACTCAAGCTACAAGAATCATACAAAACGCAGGAGGGAAAGAGAGCAAAAGGCCATCAGTGAAATAGAGAGAAACCCGAAATATTTTTTCTCCTATGCAAAATCAAGATCAAAAACCACATCTAGTATCGGGCCCCTGCGAAAGGAAGATGGAACTTTCACCGATGACAACAAAGAAATGAGCGAGCTACTGAGGAAGCAATACGACTCTGTCTTCAGCGAGCCATTAAACGCACTAAAGATCGATAACCCAAATGAATTTTTCATGGATATGATACCAACATCAAATCATATATCAGACGTCACCCTATCCCCACTGGATTTTGAAGAAGCCATAAACAGTATGCCTATGCACTCCGCACCAGGCCCGGATTCTTGGAACTCCATATTCATCAAGAACTGTAAAAAACCACTAAATAATAAATAAATAAATATGTTTATTCAGGAAAGGTACATACATAGAGAGATTTTACATAAGTGGACCGATTTATAGATAGAGCTAGTACATACAATGCCTAAAGCCACTATTACGCAATGCGTTTCGGGCAAGAAAACATTAATATCTAAAACTTAATACTAATTGAACAAAAAGAATAAAATGTTTTGAGAGCAGATACAAATAAAGGTACAAAAAAAGGGGGGAACATGACTGAAAAGCAGCACAAATACAATATGTAGACAAACAGCGTTGAATAAAAAAAAAAAAAAAAAAAATAAGACATGGGTTGACAATAGAGGGGTAAGGTAGGTTACAGGGAGTTTATCAGGTAGTGTTTAGTTTTAATCTTAAACTGGTTGAGAGAGGTACAGTCTTTAACATGGTTGGGAAGGTCATTCCACATTCTGGGTCCCTTGATTTGTAGAGCATTTCTAGTTTGGTTAAGTCGTACTCTTGGAATATCAAAACTGTATTTATTTCTGGTGTGGTGCTCATGGGCTCTGTTACAGCTTTCAATGAAGCTTTTGAGGTCAGGATTGGCATTACAGTTCAGCGTTTTATATATGTATAATACACATGAGAGAATGTGCAGTGACTTAATATCTAACATATTGAGAGATTTGAGTAGGGGTACCGAGTGATGTCTGGGGCCAGAGTTGGATATTGTCCTAATAGCAGCTTTGTGTTGAGTAATTAGAGGACGTAAATGATTTTGGGTAGTAGAACCCCAAGCACAAATACCATAGTTGAGATATGGATAGATGAGGGAGTAATAGAGAGTCACCAGGGCAGGGCGGGGTACATAATATCTGATCTTAGAAAGAATGCCAACAGTTTTTGAAACTTTTTTTGATATATTTAGAATGTGTCCCTGGAAATTAAGCTTGTGATCAATGAGAACGCCAAGGAATTTGCCATCTAATTTGTTACAAATTTGGGTATTGTTAATCTTGAGATTTATTTGGTTAGAGGATTTATTGCCAAACAGAATATAGAAAGTTTTGTCAATGTTAAGGGTGAGTTTGTTGGCAAACTATCGCAGGCCCTTCACATTCTGTGGAGACAAAGCCTAGATACTGGCGTTATTCCTGATATACTAAAAACAGCAGAGATAGCACCACTTCATAAAGGAGGAAATAAGGCAGAGGCAAAAAATTACAGACCGATAGCACTAACATCGCACATCATAAAATTTTTGAGAGAGTGCTAAGAAGTAAGATCACAAAATACATGGAATCACAGCATCTCCATAACCCCGGACAACATGGTTTCAGAACAGGGCGCTCTTGCCTGTCGCAGTTGCTGGACCACTATGATATGGCATTAGATGCTATGGAAGACAAACAAAACGCTGATGTAATTTACACAGATTTCGCAAAAGCTTTTGATAAATGTGACTGTTACGACTCTGGGTTCTTTAGATGGAAACCAGAGGTCAAATTTGAGCTTATTAACGACAATATGGCAGGGCACGCATAGAGAGAGGTAGCTGTTTGTAATCATCCCTGCCAGAAGTACGATTATTTGTGTGGCTCACAAAGCATGTAGACTCTTAAACTTGTTGTGGATTAAGTAACATTGTTATAAGTTTAACTACCCGTAGAATGAGGAAAGTAGCAATATGAGGCATAAGGGGAAGATGTTTTAATGTGTATAGCTGTATGATCAATTGGGCTCTTCCCGGCACCACACACGCATGCGGGAGGGCTCGAGACTGAGACGGTCTTCTCTGCTGACTGCCGTGCTGTTCAGACGCGCTCTCCTCCTTCCTCTTAATTCTTTATTTCTGTGACTTAGTTGGTTAAGTACTCCATTACTCAGTTTGTATATGTCTGGCATACCTATCGTTATATGTGTAGAGTAGTATACCTGGGGTGTAGTAAGTGTTATTTCAGTTTTGTATTACCTGCTATGCTAACGGGGGTCCCCGTGTAACCACGTGGTCTCCTACCCTAAGCTGACTCCAGTGTGTTATAGTAGAGCTTTACCCTAGCTTGCTTTCAGTGTAAAACCTTGTATCCTGTCTAGGTGGACCAAGGCTTTTAACGTAAGATTGTGTGGTAAAGTTAGTATTAAATTGTTATTGGTGTGATTGTGTATGGGGGGTGTTAAGGGGTTAATAAATAAGTAAGTTTGAACAGAGTATCCCTTATTCCTGTGTGGGAGTACAATAATCATTTCCTAGACTAACCGGGTTTAGTAGCAAGCATTTATTACTGTGGATATATTATTTTGGGGGCCGGGCCTTTTGATTCTCCCATATCTTGATACCTCTATTCTACTTACCCTTACCCCTTAATAGTACCAGTTCCCCATAGCAAGCCCACATTATTTTATAACAAGTGGTTGGCCAGTCCGGGAAGAACTGTATTATTGTAAAAAATTAGATCTTTGAATGCCAAAACTAAAAAATTCTTGTTTCCGCAGAACGGTTGTGTGCTAGCCTAGGGTCCAGCTCACCTGGCGTAGGACATTCATTGCACTGACTGGACACCCAACTGGATCTCTTCACGATTAAGGTTAGTGTGGCCTTGTGTTAGGGGCCGTGCAAATTTTTGTTTTTTTTCCAATTTTAATTTTAAATTTTTCTGTGGCTAGGAGCTAAAATTTTTAGTGATGTCATCTGACATGCAGAGACTGGCAGAGGAGCCTTCATTGGGGGAAATAAAGAAACTTACCAAGTCTAATTTAGTATTGTTAGGCAAGGAATTTGGTCTAGAATTAAATGCCGCAAATAAAAAGTGGATCTTGTTGAATGAAATACTACAACATTGTATCGATGAAGGACTATTGGCAGAGGATACTCCTTTATGCCAGCCTAGCCAAACAGAAAGTGCAGCTCATACAGAGAGAGAGTTAGCTCTAGAGTTAGCAAGAATAAAATTAGAGGAGCAAAGACTCAAAACCGAGGAGGCTAGAATTAGAGCGACTGCCCCTAGACCTCCACCTACCGGGGATTCAAACCCCAGGCATTATGAGAAGAAGCATAACTTGCCTGAATTTTCAGAGTCGGATCCTGAAAGGTTTTTCAACCATTTTCAGAGATTGGCCCTGTCCATGACCTGGCCAAAGGAAGAGTGGGTGAAAATCCTACAGGGAAGACTCAGGGGTAAAGCCCAAGATATTTTTATTAATATGCCTGACGACGAGTGTTTTGAATATGATAAAGTCAGGGAACGAATTTTGAGGGCGTATGAAATTACTCCTGAAGCTCACCGCCAAGCTTATCGCAACCTTAGGCCTACACACAACCAACCGTTCACGGAATTCGCGACTGATCAAAGTAGGCTGTTTGATAAATGGATTCGCTCGGCTAAAGCCGAAACATTCGAGGCATTGAAAGACCTAGTTTTAAAGGAACAATTTATAGATAGTATGCCAGACATGGTAGCTCAGTATTTAAGAGGAAGGGTAGAGTTAAATTCTAAAATAGGGGATTTGGCCAAGATGGCAGAAAACTACCAGTTGGCGGGCAAAAGGCCCAATAAAAATAATTTTACCCCACAGAGTAGCAAAACTTATACCCACAGCCAGTCCAGACCAGCTCATTCTAAACCTTTACCTAATGCACCTTCTGTTTCAGACATAACTAACCCTGTTAAATTGTTTAGCCCCACGACACTAAAGAGTGAACCGAAGGGTAATTCGGTTAGTAATGTCTCTTCTCCCCGACGTTTCTGTGGTCATTGTAAAAGTTCAACCCACCATATTAGCCGTTGTTGGCAACTGTACCCGGAAAAAAGACCCAATGCTCTCGTTGTGACACAGGGCTTGAGGCCTTCTGAAGGGTTAGGGAGTAAGACTTCCAACCCACAGTGGTTGGACCTGCTTACCCCATTCTTATCGAAAGGGAGACTACTTTTGTCTGAGGGTTCTTCCTGGAGGGACGTGGTGATCTTCCGAGACACCGGTGCCATCCAGACTTTAATTTTAGAGAGTGCTTTGCAAGGTGCCAATACTCTCGACACTGGAGAGGTGGTACTGGTCGAGGGTGTCACTAGTGATACTCGAGCAGTACCCCTCCGTAAGGTTACCCTGGAATCTGATTTCCACAAGGGTATTTGTACAGTCGGAGTCACTTCGTACCTACCTTTCCCTAATGTTGATGTAATATTGGGTAATGATTTAGCCGGGGATAAGGTAGGGGACTCCAGACTGCCTGTTATGTTGCCTACCCCAAAGGTTTGCCTGGATTCACCCACCGCAGAGGATAATGTTGTGTACCCTGCGTGCGTGGTGACTAGGTCTATGGGACTTAAATGTAAGGGCAGCCCTGTGCTTGCCAAGGTGGTAAATCCCAAGGACACGAGGGACCTTCCGAGTGGTGAAAGCCCAGTGGACCTTGCGGACACATTCATGGCCCGACTCGATGACAGGGCCGAGGACATTGTGGAGAGCCTGCCACTGCCGCCTACCGAGAGTAGTGGGGAGGTGGAGGAGAACACTGTTGAGCCTCGGCCAATGGCATCTGACCAAGGCCTGGATGCCTCCTTGAGTGAGTTACAAAAAGCTGACCCCAGTCTTGCAGATTGTCACGAGACAGCCGTCTCTAGGGAGGAAATTGTAGACGCAGCAACTGGGTACTACTACAATGATCGGATTTTGATGAGAAAATGGAGACCTCAGAGTGCTCCCTTGTCAAATGAGTGGGAGGTAGTCCACCAGGTTATGTTGCCGACCTGCTATAGAGAAAGAGTTTTGTCAGCTGCCCATGATGATCCTATGGGGGGACATCAAGGCATTAATATTACCTATCACAAAATCTGCAAGTATTTTTTCTGGCCCAAGCTGAAAAGCGATGTGGCAAAATTTTGTAATGCATGTATTGCTTGTCAACTTGTTGGGAAACCAAACCAGACTCCACCTAAAGCTCCTCTTAAGCCTATTGTCGTGCCGGAGGAACCATTTTCTCATGTGGTAATGGACTGTGTTGGTCCATTACCTAGAACTAAGTCTGGTAATATTTACCTAATTACGATGATGTGTATCACGACTCGTTACCCAGAGGCTTTTGCTGTAAGGAACATCCGAGCAAAGACTGTTGTTGCTCGTATGTTGCAATTTTTTCCACTTTTGGACTGCCTCGGGTTGTACAGACTGACAATGGTACTAACTTTAAGTCTGATATTTTTGAACAATTTTGTAAGGACCATGGAATAACTCATAAGGTTTCCAGCCCATACCATCCACAGAGTCAGGGGGTCATTGAAAGGTTCCATCTAACTCTGAAGCAGATGTTGAAGACATCGTGCGAGAGTTCCCATACCTTCTGGGACGAGAACTTGCCGTATGTTTTGTTTGCTGCTAGGGAGGGGTTGCAAAGTTCACTGGGTTGTTCTCCTTTTGAGTTAGTCTTTGGCCATAAAGTTCGTGGACCCTTGCAAATGTTACAGGAGAATCTGTTAGGGAACGTAACGTTAACCGAAGGTTCGGCTTTCTTTGCGCAACACCACCAGAGACTCAAGGACTGCAAGGCTGCGGCACTAAAGTATCTTGGGAAGGCCCAAGAGAATATGAAAGAACGGAACGATGCCAAGGCTAAGTTGCGGGTATTTCAGCCCGGTGACCCTGTCCTGGTACTAAAGCCTCGACTGGGGAGCACTATGTCCCACAAGTACGAGGGCCCCTACATTGTGACAGAGAAGACTGGGGACCTCACGTACAAAGTGAGACACTCTGATAAGCGTAAACAGGTAATGCTCGTACACGTGAATCGGCTGAAGAAGTTCCAGGGCCCCAGGCCCATTGCACTAACCAATGTTTCCATTTCCAGTGAGGGAGGGGATGATTGTTCTGGGGACCCAACTAATCTCATTCTCAATAATTCTAGTTCTGTGAATGCTGTGGAGGAGGGACTGTCCCATTTGCAGATGTCCCAACGTGACGAGGTGCAGTCGTTGCTTGACGAATTCTCCAGTCTGTTCGGGGAGGTCCCGACCCAGACTGATGCCATTTACCATGATGTCGAGTTGACGGACTACACCCCCATTCGCCTTCAACCCTATCGGATGAGTCCGGAAAAGAAGGCCATCGTCCGTAAGGAGGTCGACTTCTTGCTCCAGCACGGCCTCATCAGGCCGAGCCAGGGCTCTTGGTGCTCGCCCTGCCTTTTGGTCCCCAAACCAGATGGCTCCTGGCGATTATGCACCGATTATCGGCAGCTCAACAAGGTGACCATAGTGGACGCCTATCCGTTGCCACGTCTCGAGGACTGTATCGACGAAATCGGGAACGCCACGTACGTATCGAAATTCGATCTATCGAGAGGGTACTATCAAATCCCCTCACTGAACGTGCTAAACAACTAACGGCGTTTGTGACCCCGAGGGTGTGTTTGAGTATCAAGTGTTACCATTCGGCTTGCGTAATGCCCCTGCCACGTTCCAGAGGCTAATGAACTCTTTGCTCGCTAATGTGCCAAATTGTCGGGCGTATTTAGATGATATTGTGCTCTTTGATATTAATTGGGCTGACCACATAGCTAGGTTACGCCAGTTGTTCACAGTGTTGAAACATGCAAATCTAACCTTAAATGCTAAAAAGTGTCATTTTGGCCAAGGCACAGTGACGTACCTCGGTTATGAAGTGGGCCAAGGAAAAGTGTTACCTCGACAAGACAAAATTAGTGCTATTCTGGACTATCCAGTGCTCAGGTCTAAAAAGGACATTCAACGATTTATCGGTATGTGTGCGTACTACCGACGCTTTTGTCAGAACTTTTCCAGTGTGGCCACTCCTCTCACAGATTTGTTGCGGAAGGCCGTTAAATTTAAGTGGTCATCGGACTGTGCAGAGGCATTTAAAAACTTGAAATTGATCTTAGCTTCCGCCCCAGTGCTTGCTAGTCCAAGGTTCGACCGTCCGTTTAAAATTCAAGTTGACGCGTCTGACTCGGGTGCTGGTGCAGTGTTGTTGCAAACTGGGGATGATAAAGTGGAACACCCAGTATATTATTACTCTGTGAAATTTGACAAGGCGCAGCGCAATTATTCGGTGATAGAAAAAGAGGCGTTGGCGCTAGTGCTAACTTGCAAAAAGTTCGAAGTGTACCTCACAGGTAATATAGTGGAAGTGTACACGGACCATAACCCATTAGTTTTCATGAATCAGATGAAGCAGAAAAATAAACGCATCCTCAGGTGGGCATTGTACCTACAGGACTTTAATCTATCTATTATCCACCTACCGGGCCGGCTCAACGTGATAGCCGACGCTCTGTCCCGCTTGCCTGAGTAACATTCATCTGAGCCGCAGGAAGCCATACCAAATGTCATGCTTTAGTATTTTTTTTAGGTTCTCCTGTGACATTAAATATCCCGTGTCCAATTTATTTACTTCCTTTTGTTTTTTTTTTTTTGTGTATGTTTTTTCTTTCAGAGAATTCCCTTGTAATTTTTTTTTGACAGAAATTGTTGTTTGGTTGATTTTCTATTATGTCATGGATGTCCATTTTATTCTGTATACTCTTACAAAAAAATATGACTACTATTCTAGTAGTCACATTTTTTTTTCTCTGAAGGGGGGAGGAGTGTTACGACTCTGGGTTCTTTAGATGGAAACCAGAGGTCAAAATTGAGCTTATT
>WNGS01044512.1:0-10326 GCA_020271785.1 Procambarus virginalis
GGACATGTTTAGCACTCCAATAAACAACATGAAAGTAGAAGATCCAGACAATTTCTTTATGCGGGATATCCAAACCCCTGTAAATATAACTGATATCAACACGAGCGCACTAAATTTTGAAAGAGAAATTGAAAACATGCCCATGCACTCGGCCCCGTCCAGACTCATGGAATTCAATATTTATAAAGAAATGCAAAGTGCCGGTAGCACAGGCACTCAGTATAGTGTGGAGGAAGAGCTTGGACACGGGGGAGATACCAGATGCACTTAAAGTAGCAGACATAGCCCCTCTACACAAGGGAGGGAGCAAAGCATTGGCAAAGAATTATAGACCAGTTGCACTAACATCGCACATAATAAAAGTATTTGAGAGAGTGATTAGGAGTCAGGTCACCAATTTCATGGAGACCAATGACCTTCACAACCCAGGCCAACATGGATTTCGAGCGGGAAGATCGTGCCTCTCACAGCTACTTGAGCACTACGATAAAGTCACTGAGGCATTAGAAGAAAAACAGAATGCTGATGTGATATACACGGACTTCGCAAAGGCTTTCGATAAATGTGACCATGGCGTGATAGCACACAAAATGAAGTCAATGGGAATAACGGTAAAGTAGGACGCTGGATACTCAGTTTTCTGTCAAACAGGACTCAGCGAGTAACGGTCAACCATATAAAATCTAGTCCAAGTGCAGTTAAAAGCTCTGTACCTCAGGGTACAGTCCTTGCACCGCTGCTTTTCCTTATTCTCATATCAGATATAGACAAAAATACAAGTCACAGCTTCGTATCATCCTTTGCAGACGACACAAAAATCAGTATGAAAATTACCTCGGCTGAAGACATTGAAAAACTTCAAGCTGATATTAATAAAGTTTTCGACTGGGCATCAGAAAATAACATGATGTTTAACAGTGACAAATTCCAGGTACTCAGGTACGGTAAAAATGAGGACCTTAAACATAATACAGGGTACAAAACACAATCAAATGTGCCCATAGTAGGAAAACAACATGTAAAGGATTTGGGAATAATGATGTCTGACGACCTAACGTTTAGGGAGCATAACCAAGCAAATATTGCGACAGCCAGAAAAATGATAGGATGGATTACGAGAACTTTCAAATCCAGGGATCCCATCACAATGCTTGTACTCTTCAAGTCACTTGTGCTGTCCCGTCTTGAGTACTGTTCAGTACTCACTTCCCCCTTCAGAGCAGGAGAGATTGCTGAAATAGAGGGAATACAGAGAACATATACGGCACGCATAGACGCGATAAAGCACCTAAATTATTGGGATCGTCTCAAAGCTCTCCAATGTACTCACTAGAAAGAAGACGAGAGAGATATCAAATAATATACACCTGGAAGATACTGGAGGGCCAGGTCCCAAATCTACACAGTAAAATAACAACGTACTGGAGTGAACGATATGGAAGAAAATGCAGAATAGAACCAGTGAAGAGCAGGGGTGCCATAGGCACAATCAGAGAACACTGTATAAACATCAGAGGTCCGCGGTTGTTCAACGTCCTCCCAGCAAGCATAAGAAATATTGCCGGAACAACCGTGGACATCTTCAAGAGGAAACTAGATTTATTCCTCCAAGGAGTTCCGGACCAGCCGGGCTGTGGTGGGTATGTGGGCCTGCGGGCCGCTCCAAGCAACAGCCTAGTGGACCAAACTCTCACAAGTCAAGCCTGGCCTCGGGCCGGGCTTGGGGAGTAGAAGAACTCCCAGAACCCCATCAACCAGGTATCAACCAGGTATCAACCAGAGCGGGGACAAATGTTGTAAGTGGAGGCCTCAAGCTCTTATTGGGACCCTCTGTTGTTTATAATATATATAATGATTGAGATTCAGGTTTGAGTAGCAACGTTTGCAAATTTGCCGATGATACAAAATCGGCAGGGAAATTAACACGGAAGAAGACTCACTCTCACTTCGTGATCTAAATAGGGTTTTGAAATGGTCAAAGGATTGGCAGATGCAGTTTAATGCTGATAAATGTAAAGTTTGAGGCTAGGTAATGATGATGAGTTACAAGATACGAGCTAGATGGTGTGAGATTGCGAAGTCGATTGCGAAAGGGATTGGTAGTTTGATAAGTAAGAATTTAAAACAAAAGGATCAATGCATGATTTTCGTATAAGGCAAATAGGACACTGGGATTTATTAATCGAAGCGTTAGTAACAAGACACCTGGTGTGGTTCTTCAGCTATATCTTGCTCTGGTTAGGCCCCATTTAGATTATGCAGTTCAGTTTTGGTCACCGTACTATAGAATGGATATAAATTCACTTGAACGTGTCCAGCGTAGGATGACTAAGTTAATTCCCCAAATTAGAAATCTTTTGTATGAAGAAAGATTAACAAAGCTTAAATTGCATTCACTGGAAAGGCGAAGAGTTAGGGGTGACATGATAGAGGTTTACAAGTGGATTCGATCCTCAGGATTGAACAAAGGTGACAGGAGACAAATGGGCAAAATGTTTCTTTCACCCTGATGCTCCTGTTACCTAGCAGTAAATAGGTACCTGAGAGTTAGACAGCTGTCACGGGCTGCTTCTTGGGGGTGGAGGCCTGGTCAAGGACCGGGCCGCGGGGAGACTAAGCCCCAAAATCATCTCAAGACAACCTCAAGATAATCCTCTTGTACGGGTTATTCATGCCCGTGCCACCTCTTGGGTGGCTTAATCTTCATCAGTCATCAATCCTGCCCTCACAGCACCGTTCCTGTGCTAGGTAAGTCCACTACGGGCTCACCATAGCCCGTGCTACTTGGAACTTGTTCCTAGTAGCTGAATCTATAACAACAAACAACCTGCCCTCAGTTCCCTGGTGGGAAGGAAAGGAGGTGGACCTTTTAGACATGGCACTCCCGATTCCTTTCCATCCTTCCTAAGTAAGGTCACACATATTGAGGCATCAGGTGTTGTTTCAGATTCAGCTAGTGGCTGGGCACCATTCCTTTCCACCGTCCCATCCCAAATCCTTTTCCTGGCCCCTTCCAAGTGCTATCAAATAGGAATGGGTTGGCGCTTTCTCCTGATAATTACAAAATTTAGATTCAGCTACTCTGAACAAAAAGTTGCAATGAGCACGGGCTATGGTGATCCCGTCGTACTCCCTCCCCTGGCACAGGAGTTGTGCCAATTGAAAACAAACAAGACAACAATATGCATCAGGTGAATAGTGGCAATATTAACAAATAATGTATTACGAATAGTAACATCAATAACGTTCGCAAATGACATTTGAAATATAGGGTTGTTGAATGGAAGGTATTAAGCTACAACGAATGGACCTAAAATACATAAGCAGCCTAGTGCAACGTATAATAAAGTAACCGCCTAATGCGTATGATGAACCAGGAAATAGAATATTATAAAAAGCTTGAACGTCTCGAACGATAGAGCAGAGAACATAAGTGTATAATGCATGTACAAATCATGTGTAGTACATGCATTATACGTATATATATGTACAAAGTGTAGTGATTTGTGATATACTGTGGGAGTGACGGAGTAGTGAAGACAAGTGCCTGCCATGTTGCGCGGGAGCGTGCGCGGGAGCGTGCGCGGGAGCGTGCGCGCGCACGTGGTTATATTGGAGCATGTTGCATGCTTGTTCCATGAATACTGATTGGTAGTTGTTGTTGCTTTAGAGTCAACTACTCGGAACAAAAAGTTCCAAGCAGCACGGGCTATGGTGAGCCCGTACTGGACTTTCGATTGAGAGTTGAAAGCAGCTCCTTATTTACATTTTTTGTTAGGATTCAAATTGAAAAACGTGTGCTTACTCCACATTATATAGAGCCATGCCAGATAGTACATGTGGCGAATGTAAACTAGTTATTTATGAAAAGCTGAGAGTACAAAGATTGGCCTTTACTTTAGACCGTCACATGACTGTCACACTGACCGTCACATGACTGTCACACTGACCGTCACATGACTGTCACACTGACCGTCACATGACTGTCACACTGACCGTCACATGACTGCCACACTGACCGTCACATGACTGCCACACTGACCGTCACATGACTGCCACACTGACCGTCACATGACTCACACTGACCGTCACATGACTGCCACACTGACCGTCACATGTCTGCCACACTGACCGTCACATGATTGCCACACTGACCGTCACATGACTGCCACACTGACCGTCACACTGTCACATGACTCACTGACCGTCACATGACTCACTGACCGTCACATGACTGTCCACTGACCGTCACATGACTCACTGACCGTCACATGATTCACACTGACCGTCACATGACTCACACTGACCGTCACATGACTCACTGACCGTCACATGACTGCCACACTGACCGTCACATGACTGCCACACTGACAGTCACATGACTGCCACACTGACCTTCACATGACTGCCACACTGACCGTCACATGACTGCCACACTGACCGTCACATGACTGCCACACTGACCGTCACATGACTGCCACACTGACCGTCACATGACTGCCACACTGACCGTCACATGACTGCCACACTGACCGTCACATGACTGCCACACTGACCGTCACATGACTGCCACACTGACCGTCACATGACTGCCACACTGACTGTCACACAGACCGTCACATGACTGCCACACTGACCGTCACATGACTGTCACACTGACCGTCACATGACTGTCACACTGACCGTCACATGACTGCCACACTGACCGTCACATGACTGCCACACTGACCGTCACATGACTGTCACACTGACCGTCACATGACTGTCACACTGACCGTCACATGACTCACACTGACCGTCACATGACTCACTGACCGTCACATGACTCACACTGACCGTCACATGACTGCCACACTGACCGTCACATGACTGCCACACTGACCGTCACTGACTGCCACACTGACCGTCACATGACTGCCACACTGACCGTCACATGACTGCCACACTGACCGTCACATGACTGCCACACTGACTGTCACACAGACCGTCACATGACTGCCACACTGACCGTCACATGACTGTCACACTGACCGTCACATGACTGCCACACTGACCGTCACATGACTGCCATACTGACCGTCACATGACTGTCACACTGACCGTCACATGACTCACACTGACCGTCACATGACTCACACTGACCGTCACATGACTCACTGACCGTCACATGACTGTCACACTGACCGCCACATGACTGTCACACTGACCGTCACATGACTCACTGACCGTCACATGACTGTCACACTGACCGCCACATGACTGCCACACTGACCGTCACAAGACTGTCACACTGACTGTCACATGACTGCCACACTGACCGTCACATGACTGACACACTGACCGACACACTGACCGTCACAAGACTGTCACACTGACTGTCACATGACTGCCACACTGACCGTCACATGACTGTCACACTGACCGTCACATGACTGTCACACTGACCGTCACAAGACTGTCACACTGACTGTCACACTGACTGTCACATGACTGTCACACTGACTGTCACATGACTGCCACACTGACCGTCACATGACTCACTGACCGTCACATGACTCACTGACCGTCACATGACTCACTGACCGTCACATTGACCGTCACATGACTGCCACACTGACTCACATGACTGCCAAACTGACCGTCACATGACTGCCACACTGACTGTCACACTGACCGTCACATGACTGTCACATGACTGTCACACTGACAGTCACATGACTGTCACACTGACCGTCACATGACTCACACTGGCCGTCACATGACTGTCACACTGACCGTCACATGACTGTCACACTGACAGTCACAAGACTGTCACACTGACTGTCACATGACTGCCACACTGACCGTCACATGACTGTCACACTGACTGTCACACTGACTGTCACACTGACCGTCACATGACTGTCACACTGACCGTCACATGACTGTCACACTGACCGTCACATGACTGTCACACTGACCGTCACATGACTGCCACACTGACCGTCACATGACTGTCACACTGACCGTCACACTGACCGTCACATGACTGTCACACTGACCGTCACAAGACTGTCACATGACTGCCACACTGACCGTCACACTGACTGTCACATGACTGTCACACTGACCGTCACATGACTGTCACACTGACCGTCACATGACTGTCACACTGACTGTCACATGACTGTCACACTGACTGTCACATGACTGTCACACTGACCGTCACATGACTGTCACACTGACTCACATGACTGCCACACTGACCGTCACATGACTGTCACACTGACCGTCACATGACTGTCACACTGACTGTCACATGACTGTCACACTGACCGTCACATTACTGTCACACTGACTGTCACATGACTGTCAATCTGACCGTCACAAGATTGTCACACTGACTGTCACATGACTGCCACACTGACCGTCACATGACTGTCACACTGACCGTCACATGACTGTCACACTGACTGTCACATGACTGCCACACTGACCGTCACATGACTGTCACACTGACTGTCACATGACTGCCACACTGACTGTCACACTGACTGTCACATGACTGCCACACTGACTCACATGACCGTCACACTGACTCACATGACTGTCACACTGACCGTCACATGACTGTCACACTGACCGTCACATGACTGTCACTGACCGTCACATGACCATCACACTGACCGTCACATGACTGTCACACTGACCGTCACATGACTGCCACACTGACCGTCACATGACTCACACTGAGCGTCACATGACTGCCACACTGACCGTCACATGACTGCCACACTGACCGTCACATGACTGCCACACTGACCGTCACATGACTGCCACACTAACTGTCACATGACTGCCACACTGACCGTCACATGACTGCCACACTGACTGTCACACTGACCGTCACATGACTGTCACACTGACCGTCACATGACTGTCACACTGACTGTCACATGACCGTCACATGACTGTCGCACTGACCGTCACATGACTGTCACACTGACCGTCACATGACTGTCACACTGACAGTCACATGTCTGTCACACTGACCGTCACATGACTGTCACACTGACCGTCACATGACTGCCACACTGACCGTCACATGACTGCCACACTGACCGTCACATGACTGTCACACTGACCGTCACATGACTGTCACACTGACCGTCACATGACTCACACTGGCCGTCACATGACTGTCACACTGACCGTCACATGACTGTCACACTGACCGTCACATGACTGTCACACTGACCGTCACATGACTGTCACACTGACCGTCACATGACTGTCACACTGACCGTCACATGACTGTCACACTGACTCACATGACTGCCACACTGACCGTCACATGACTGTCACACTGACTGTCACATGACTGTCACACTGACTGTCACATGACTGTCACACTGACTGTCACACTGACAGTCACATGACTGTCACACTGACCGTCACATGACTGTCAACTGACCGTCACATGACTGTCACACTGACTGTCACATGACTGCCACACTGACTGTCACATGACTGTCACACTGACTGTCACATGACTGTGACATGACTGCCACACTGACCGTCACATGACTGCCACACTGACCGTCACATGACTGTCACACTGACTCACATGACTGCACACTGACCGTCACATGACTGCCACACTGACCGTCACATGACCGTCACACTGACCGTCACATGACTGTCACTGACCGTCACATGACTGTCACACTGACCGTCACATGACTCACACTGACCGTCACATGACCATCACACTGACCGTCACATGACTGTCACTGACCGTCACATGACTCACACTGACCGTCACATGATTCACACTGACCGTCACATGACTCACTGACCGTCACATGACTCACACTGACCGTCACATGACTCACACTGACCGTCACATGACTCACACTGACCATCACATGACTGTCACTGACCGTCACATGACCATCACACTGACCGTCACATGACTCACACTGACCGTCACATAACAGCTACTTTGATCAGAAACATTCCATATTAATTATCTTCAGTAATACTCAGAAAAGCAAAACAAAGTAGTTGTATAATGTAATTTGTTTAAGGTTATTTATATAATATAAATAATTCTAGACTTACTAGCCTAGCAACTCAAGGTTCCAGTGTTTTGATTACAACTTTGTAGAAAGCGTAGTTTTAAGTTCGGTTTCAGGTAGTTATTGGAGTTAAACTATGTTCTCTGTCTTTGTAGAAACCCAACTGGTTCTTATATATCCTGTTAAATTAAGGATAATATACTTTCTTGTCTCCCTAGCCCCTGTGGCTATCTATCCAGACCTGTGAATAGAATTGTAGGCGATGAGTCACAATAATGTGGCTAAGGTATGTTGACCAGACCACACACTAGAAGGTGAAGGGACGACGACGTTTCGGTCCGTCCTGGACCATTCTCAAGTCGATTGTGAGACAATTCTCAATTCTCTCATTCTCAAGACAATCGATTTGAGAATGGTCCAGGACGGACCGAAACGTCGTCGTCCCTTCACCTTCTAGTGTGTGGTCTGGTCTACTGTGAATAGAATTGTTAGGAAATATTATTAGTTTAGTTAGTAGTAGGCTGTTACAATAACATCGTTGATATTTACATTATTATTATTATTATTTACTTAGGTATAAAATGTTTTAAGGTTTATACTGACAAAATCTTTCGTATTGTATATATAAAAGTGTTTTTCTTTTTTACTTCCCATGCTATATGTTTATTCAAGGTCTGTATTTACAGCCCAGCTGACATTTGGTTAATATGTTTTTAATGGTGAGACACGTGTGGGCAGCGTGTAAAGCACTCACGCAAGCCCTTATACAAACATTTTTTTTCTACCACAGACGTGGCCACACATTTACAATGCTAACCAGCATATATACATTTTGTTCTGTCCTCCATGGACAGGGTGAGAGATGTGTTAAACATATAGTTCAGGGTTTATTGAATAATCAACCACAGGTGATTGTAGTGCTTTTAAATTGATAATATGTAAAAGACACTTCGAATACTTTATGTAGGACAGACGTAACTCTGCGTATCTATGTATTTATATATGTAGGTTAGATTAACATACAAACATTGAGAGGCGGCTACAGGCATAATAGGTTCTCAGGTAATAACCAAGATTTGCTCCCTTGCCGTATAAGAAAGCATTCCCACCCTTCCTTTCTCTTCCAACACTCTTTCTCCTCCCTCGCCTCTCACCCCTTTCTCACTCCTTACTCCAGCCCCGTCTCCTCCTCCCTCCCTCTCTCTCCCACTCCCGAGTCCCTCCCTCCCTCGTGCGGTCCACACCTGACCCGCCGCGCCATGCGATCATGCCGCCCCCGTTATTTCATCATTACGATTTCATGTCAAATTGCTGGGATGCGCCGAGCGTGGGAACCTGGGTGCGGGCTACAGGTGTTAAGAGCTGGCAAGTTGGGCGGCGCGCGAGCAGTTACTCCCCGTTACCATGCACACCTAACTATTACACCGCCACAACACAAACTTGCGCCCCCTAAATTTAATTTTGGCCGCTAGACAGGCGTGTTTAAGCTTGTGTTTGCGTCTTTTCATGTGTTTCAGCAGTTAATGCCCGCTGTGGACCCGTATGAAAAGTCTATTGTGGTATGTGAGTATGACAAAGCTCGCTGTGAATCGATATTTGGCGCGCAATTATTGGGTGATCAAACAGCTGACCCATTGCCAGTGGTACCAACTTTAATTAGTAATCACGTTCTCATAGTACTATTGCGTAAAGTATTTACTATAAATATTATTAAATAAAAGTAATTAGTATTGAAAGCGGTTATTCAGGATCGTGTTGAAAGTTTTTTTATATTAAGATAATAACACCAAAGTAGAACATTTGATTGATTAGTGTTGACTCCGTACACAAGGCTGCCACCCTTCCCATGGCGTATGGATGACCCATCCTGGGGGTAATATCCAGTAATTGGCCCTGTAATTGTGTGCCCATTATTCAAGCAACACGTTTCGTTAATGACATAATTGTCCCCTGTTGGCTTATGCTTACCGCTTTCTCATTGTGTCAAACACACCGGCGGACAGTCGACTTGACCCCAAGGAGTGGAGAGGAAACAGGATTTTTGGCGGGAAGGTTTTGGCGGGAAGCGGTAGCGGTCTTCCGAGTACCGTGTATTGGGCGCGTTGTGTCAGACCTCGTGTTTATTTTCCAATATTCAACGTTGATCTTCTGGGTCGAATGTATGCTGATGTTGGTGGGTGTTAGGTGAGTAAATATGACAGTGAATTACTTTAGTTGTGGTTGGGACGCTCAAAAGGGGACGCTGGTTAGGGGAGGTGGTATTGTT
>WNGS01044523.1:0-21365 GCA_020271785.1 Procambarus virginalis
GGGGGGGCCCCCCTCCCGGCCTCCGTGGGTGGGGTGGGGTGCTCACTCATTGGCAACCCTGGGGGGTTGCCAATGAGTGAGCATGTGGTTTTCACTAACATTACAAACAAGCATGGACATTTGCTTGTTTGTTGTTTCTCTTGGGGAGTTCTTAGCCTCTGTTCTGTCATGGGTTGCAATGTTTTAGCTGTTGGGGTTTATAATGGTTCGCCTACCTTTCTGGGTGATAACCCCAGTTGATGACAGAAAAGACTATACTCTCAAACAGTGGAGTGTTCATAAGCTATTTTCCCTTCGCCTCTTTGAGGGAACCAGGGTTGCCAGTAGGTTCCCGGTAGGCATACGGACTCGGATAACTAATGCTCTAGACTAATATGGTGGATATCAGTCCGATGACCTTCCATCAAGGGAAGGACCTTCCAAAACAAGGGATGCCATACCAATGATGATACTTTTCAAGACACTGGTGCTCTCTAGGGGTGAAATATTGTTGCACACCAACAGTCCCATTCAAAGCTGGAGAGCATGCAAAGACCCTTTCCTGCTACACTCCACTCTATAGGTCATCAAAATTATTGTAGATAAGGAAGAAGGGGGTGTGGATGGAACCACAGTGAAAGCAACTAACACTGTCAAATCCAAGTCCCTAAACACCAAAGCAGGGCAAATCTAGAGCATCCAACAAGGCACACAATCTAGAACAGCACTTGACCATTCTTGCCTTGTTTTCCTACAACCAGCCTTTTTATGCAGACAAGTATAGACCCAGGACTAAACCTCTTATCCACTATCTATGACAATCATCACTTTAATGATCAAAATTGCAGATATTTTACAGCACATGATGTAAACAATGTATTAACACATAATCACAATATCTTTGTAATCAACTTGAACATTAGATCGCTAGGTAAACACTTCGATGATGTTAGTGCCTTGATTGAAACTATGACAAACAAATTTTCTATTATACTTACTGAAACATGGTTAAAAGAGGATGCTACTCAACTCTTTAACATGCCTAACTACTCGGCAATTCACAACTGTCATCAAATTCAGAGAGGTGGTGGTACTGCTCTTTACTACCACCAAGAACTAACATGCTTAAATGTAATTAGAACTAGAGACTGCTGTGGGGAGTATATCTTTGCCAGCTTCAGAGTCAAGGGTGCCGAGTCTGTCCTGTCTGTGGGTGCAGTCTATAGAATTCCTAACACTGGTGTGTCCGAATTCAACTCAAACCTTAGAAATTAATACTCGATAACAGACTGAACAAAAACCACCAAATTGTCGCAGGGGACTTTAATATTGACCTCTGCGAGCCTGAACACCCCTACTGCTGTTAGCTTCCTTAACTGTATGAATTCCTGCTTCCTCATACCCTTAATCACTAACCTACTAGAATCACTGATAGTACTACCCCGACTCTAGATCACATCTGGACAAACATAACCTCTCCGCTCACTTCAAGTATAATCATGGATAGCACTACAGACCATTACCCCACATTTCTCTTAACTAACATTAGCAAACCACCTCTAGAGTCAAGGGAGTTAAGCTTTAGGCTGCACAATGAAACTGCATTAGGCAATTTTATAACTGCTGCTGATAATGTCAACTGGGAGTCCGAGTTAGGTAACATAGGGGACATCAACCTAGCAGTGCAATCTTTTCTTCAAAAAACTCTCAGCCTTTATAACACCCACTGTCCTATGCTTACAAAACAAGTCACAACCAAAAGGCTAAACAATCCCTGGCTTACAAAGGGAATACTTAAATCCATTAATAAAAAACATGACCTTGAGAAGAAGTATAGGTAGGAATTGTCTCCAAAGAATTCTCAAAGGATTAATTGTTATTGCTATCTAAGATAATTAGACGAGCCAAAACTAAATACTATGAAGATAAATTTACCCAAATAAAGAGCAACATTAAAAAAACTTGGAGCACAATTTCACAAATATTGGGATCAAAGAAGATTTTAAATAACAAACCAACACTCCTGTCAAATAATGATGGTCAGCTTTCAGCCTCTGATTCTGCTATTGAGTTCAATAGGTTCTTTTCTTCCACTGGGTCATCCCTTGCAATGATATTCCATCTTCCAGTACTGATGTTAAGGACTATCTTACAGGTAACTATCCACAGTCTCTGTACCTAAAGCCTATTAATTCCACTGACATCAACGAGGTAATCCTTTCCCTTAAAACCAAGTCTAGGTGCCTTGAGGAGATACCAACTTTATTTACAAAAAAGCCTCCAGAACTTTAGCCCCTGCTATTGCTTGCTCTTCAACAAGTCACTTGAACTCCAAACCTTTCCAGATATTCTAAAAAAAGCGAGAGTAACCCTGTACACAAATGTGGGGATCTCACAGATGTTAACAAGTACAGACCTATATCAATCCTGCCAACTTGTCAAAAATATGTGAGAAAACTAATCTACAGCAGCTTTACTCTTATCTAGCCGAACACAATATATTAGCTCTTGCCATATGGCTTCCAGACCAAAAAAAAGCACTAATGATGCACTTATTAGATGATTAACTTGATTCATGCAGCTCTTGATAAAAATGAGTTCCCTGTTGGGTTATTTGTGGACCTGCGTAAGGCTTTGACACTGTCAACCACCAAAACCTTCTTCTTAAATTACATCATTATGGAGTCAGAGGACACTCCCTGCAATACCTCAAATCTTACCTTACTGACAGGCTCCAGTAGTTTCTGTGAATAATTCAATTTTTCCACCCTACCATCAAACATTGGTGTTCCTCAGGGCAGCATACTTGGCCCTCTCCTCTTCCTCATCTACATTATTGACCTCCAAATGCCTCCCAACACCTCAAACCAATTCTATTTGCTGATGACAAACCTACATTTACTCCGTCCTGACCCCCTTGCTCTAAATGTCACAGTGAATACTGAGCTAAAAAAAGTCCATCTTTGGCTAACTGCCAAAAATCACCCTTAATATTGACTAAACTTTCTATTTTTGTTGGCAATAAATCCTCTAATCAAATAAAAATCTCAGGATAAACAATACAAAATGGTACAAAAATAGATGGCAAATTCCTTGGCGTTAGAGGCATAAACCTTTAACTGCGTTGCCTCCAAATATGACACCCCCGTGGTGCGCAGGAAATAAATTCTCTGGAAAAAATTCTTTTTCTTTTTAAAGTGTCAAAAACCCTTCCCTCAGTATGGCTATGTAAAAAAAAAGGTCGAAATTGTACTTACTTTGGCTGCTATGGGGTCCGTAAGTTGGGGCGTGACGTCATCATTCCCGTGCTCCCGTGCCGTAAGCTCCCGGGCGGGTGGGGTGCTCGGGGCGGGGCGCGCGAGTTGCCGCGAATATATTTTCGTTCATTTTTTTCGCACAGTTCCAAATACATTTTTTTTTTTTTTACGTGCTAATCCTATGTATAGTGAACACGTACACTATATTATGGATGTAAAACATCCGTACTGTCCGAAGACACTGTGTTACGTGCATGACACTTGTGTACACATATGCAGCACATATTTACTATGTATCATGCTAATTTATGTATATATACAATCTATTTACACACTATACACTGTCACACACTATATACATTCACCATCAACACACTCAGAACACCGCGAGTGAGAGCTGCCACACCCAGCCAGCCCTCCCTCACTTCTCCAACATTGTATTCGCCAACTTTGCCCCCTCCCATCATACAGTTATTCACACCAATGTTTCATGTTCATTTATGTATATTTACAACATATATACACACTATACACTGTCACACACCATATACATTTACCATCAACACATTCAGAACATCGCGTAGCAGCTGCTTCGCCAATAGGAGCTGCCTCGTATGGGCCAATAGGAGCTGCCTCATATGGGCCAATAGGAGCTGCCTCATATGGGCCAATAGCAGCTGCCTCGTATATGCCAATAACAGCTGCCTCGTATGGGCCAATAGGAGCATTTGGCCATGAACACATTCAGAACACCTCGAGTGAGAGCAGCCACACCCAGCCAGTCTCCCTCACTCCAACATCTTACTCGCCAACATTGCTCCTCCCACCATACTGTTATAGTTCTTATTACACATGTTCTATATACCTATCTACATGTTTTATTTACCAGAACTATGCAAGTAAGCCGGTATTGTGTCCAAACAGTACAGTGGCCACCATACACTGCATGAAAAATCACACAGCAGACGACGCTACGATTACGTCACATCCCTCACCAAAATAGCTCCTCTCAACATTCTCCTGTTGCTGTTCTTACACTATATACACACTATATATACCCATGTACACATGTTTTGCCCATAGCGAACCACTAAGCTAGTATGGTGAGCAAAACAAGAGTGGCAGCCACACACACACACGCAATGAGGCTACTACCTCAATTCTCGTCCAACCAAAATTCCTCCTTCCACAATACTACGCACAACGCTAATTATAACCACAATCCTGGTCACTAATTCCTGTAAATGAATAATTGACCATACGTTTATTTTGAAAAGGAACCTAAGAATTGTTTGAAGATTCCTAGATGGACGAAATAATGCTGTGGTGCTGTGGCAAGTGCTGTGAACATCGTGAACAGCATTGAATCACTGATATTTGAACATTGTACCCAGTCATTATCACACTCAGGCTCTTCTATAATACTATCATGGCTAAATAATACAAGTTATATATATATTTTGACATTATTAGGCGATGCTGTGGTCACACGCTGAACAGCAGTGCTGTGCGCTTATGCTGCGAGCGCCAGCCTTGGTTGCTCACTCACTACTGAGGCTCCCACACCCGGGAATGTGGACCACGATTTTTTTTAAAGATGGCGTCTGTTTACAAGAGCCCTGAGGAAGCTGATGTGAACCCCATGTAGCCGCGGGAGTTTTGAATCGAACGTGAAAAATACAAATACCAGAGGCGCGTTGCGCAAACAGATGCGAGCCTGCAGGCGCGTTGCGCAGTTAAAGGTTTAACCCTCAAACCGCTAGGGGCCCAAATGGAATTCACACCCACAGGCGCAACAAAAAAAAAATCCAAAAAATTCTTTCGTCTTATAGAATTGTTTATTTTTGTTCCCTGATCACGGAAAAAATAACAAAAAAATCGTAGGTAGCATATTTTAGCCGCAGTAGGGTAGGGAAGTGTGGCAAAAAAGGGGCGTTGGCAGAGCCTTCGCCAGACGAGGTCTACTCCGCCCGAGCTGTCAGACGGCAGTTGCCACAAATATATTATTTCCTAATTATTTCAATGTCTCTGATTGATTTTTCTTAGTTTTTTTGCAGTAATATTATTCCATACAGTGAATTGTGGTATATTTATATTATAAAATGTGTGAACCATCGCTGTACTCAAAATTATGGTGTGCATATAAGTGATTCAATTATTATGTTCATAAAACAATAAACAAATAGTTTTGCTGTTGTTACACTATATACACAGGTTATATATAAGTATCTGCATGTTTTGTTCACCATAACGAACTACTAAGTTGGTCTTGTGAGTCAAAAAGCAACGAGGAGTGGCCGCCACACACCAGCGAGCCACTCACTGCCACGCCCTCCCTCAACACCACCTCACTCACCCTCATTTACCTCCCACAATACTGTTTTTGCATTTATTCACTATACACAGACGTTATATATACGTATTTACATGTTTTGTTCACCATAACTGTACATCTAAGCTTGTATGGTGAGTAAACGCACAAAGACGTAGCTACTCCACAGTCAGCTGATCGGCGGCCACCCTCAAGGCCACACGCACTAATATTTCTCCTCCAACAATATTGGTTGTGGTGTTATTATGCTATATACACACATTATATATAAGTATCTACCTGTTTTATTCACCATACTTGTACAAATAAGCTGGTATGGTGCCCAAAGACCCTTTGTGGTCACAGTAAACAACACGATAATTCCTGCAGACGACGCTCCTCTCACCAAAATGGCGGCTCCCAACCTACTCCTCTCGCTGTTATCTCACACTATACACACGTTATATGTAAGTATCTACATTTGTGTTCACCATAGCGAACCACTAAGCTGGTATGGTGAGTGCAGTCAATAAATGGTGGCCACACACAGTCAGAAGACAACGCCACAATCCTCCCTCCACAGCCGTACTCCTCCCTCCATCGAGCACAGCGCTAAATATCTCCACAATCAAGCTGTTATCAGAATCCTGGTCAGTTTTATCAAATTCAGGGGGCTTCAGTAATACTATCACTGCTAAATAATAGCAGTATCACTTATATTTTGGCATTTGTAGGCGATGCTGTGGTCACAAGCTGAACAGCGGTGCTGTGAGCTCGTGCTGCGTGCGCCAGCCTTGGTGGCTGGCGCAATACTGACGTTCTCACTCTCAAGAATGTTGGGCTGGATTTTTTTTCTAGGTGGGATCTGGCAACTATCAGTCGTGGCTGTACTATAGCTGCCCCTATCCCAGGCGGGGTGTTTAAATTATAGCGCTAGACACGAAATCATATATAAATGATGTGCGCGATTTCGGTTTTGTCATTGATATCATTTATATATGATATGCGCGGTTTAAGGGTTAAATATGGAAAAACTAGAAGATAGAAGAAAATGAGGCGATATGATCACTACATTCAAAATAGTAACAGGAATTGATAAAATTGATAGGGAAGAATTCCTGAGACCCGGAACTTCAAGAACAAGAGGTCATAGATTTAAACTAACGAAAAAAAGCTGCCGGAGAAATATACGAAAATTCACTTTTGTAATTAGAGTGGTAGACAGTTGGAACAAATTACGTGAGAAGGTGGTGGAGGCCAAAACCGTCAGTAATTTCAAAGCATTATATGACAAAGAGTGCTGGGGGAGACGGGACACCATGAGCGTAGCTCTCATCCTGTAACTACACTTAGGTAATTACACTTAGGTAATTACAGGCTGCAACCTGCGACCCAAAGCAACACAAGAATGCCGAGGAGCTGGGACGTTCACCAAATAACGGGCGGCCAGGACCCTGTTCGACATCCAAAATCCACGCGCCTGAATATGAGCCCAAGACATGTTACCAAACACGGCAGCAAAAGCTGCAAACTTCCAAACGTCATGGGCGCAAGGATAGACCACAAGCTGGCTACACTTAATAACCCTGCGGACAACCTGGGAGACCCGAGCCCTGGAACAGGGAATGAGGGAAACCGGATCAACCCAAAGCGCATCCCCAGGCACCCCAGCTGAAGCGCGCAGGTAACGGCGAAGTGCTGCAACCGGACACAACACATGATGTACTCCCGGCCGAACCAACCTAGCATCAATGACCCACGGACCCCTCCAGAAAGCAGCCGTCTCGTTCTTCGCCAGAAAAGATGGAGAAGGCTGCAAACGGACAAACCTACCCCCAGGACCAAAAGAGCAGAAACCCCTGCGCCGGAGGAAAGCTTGAAGCTCCCCTACCCGGCCCCCAGAGGCCAATGCCAACAAAAACAAAGCCTTGGAAAAACAATCCGGAACCGAAGGGGCCACCACAAACCGAGGAAAGGAAAGATATGAGATCACCCTGTCCAAACACCAGGACGGCTCAGGAGGAGCATAAGCAGGCCGGAGGTGAAACATAGCACGGGAAAGCTTACGAAATGGGGCTGATGGGACGTCCACCCCGAACGCTAGCTTAAGCGGCTCTGCCTGCCCCGCACGATACGAGGCGACAGTATTAGGCATCAAATGACGGTCCTGAAAAAGCCAAGAAAGGACAAGACAACCCGATCCGAAAAAAGAGACAACCTACAAAGAGTCAGAAAATGGCGAAAAGAACGCCAGGAAACTTCATATGGTCGCCGAAACGAAGCACTCAGGTGGGATACCATCAACGAAGCCACCTGATCACCATAGAAATGGTGATACACCCGCGTCAAAAAGACCAGACGCGAAGAGTAGAGGAGAAGTTCGAACCAGCCCTGTACCGGACCGGGCCGACTTCCTGAAAGAGGCGGAGCCGCAGGAAACAACCCGGGTTCGGGCACCAAGCCAAGAGCATCAGAAACCAAGGCTGGGCCGGCCACCAAGGGGCCACAAGGACTACTCTCCCTGGGAATGTCTCCAACCGAACCAGAACCTGAAGCACCAGCTGGACCGGGTGAAAGAGGTACAGGTAACCCCACCTCGACTAGTCCTGCCGAAAGGCATCCACTGCGAACGCCTCGCAGTCAGGAAAGGGCGTCATAGATTGGGAGATGCCGAGACCACGCCGACTCAAAGAGGTCCACATCTAGGAGACCGTACGTCTTGCAGATCCAACGAAACGTGTCGTCGCCGACCGTCCACTCCGTGGACAGAGGATGGAAGCATGACAGACCGTCCGCCAGAACGTTGGACACTTCCCGGACATGAGCCGCATGGACAGCCAAACCCTGAGAATCCAGCAGACGAACCACTCGAAGAGACCAACCCCAAAGAGCCAAGGACCGAAGAGAACCCCCGCGGTTCAGGCAATGAACCACCGGAGAACAGTCCGAATGGAGGCGAATGGTCGATCCCCGAGCGACCTGAACCCTCCGAAGTGCGAGCCAGACTGCCGCAAACTCCCGAACCGTGCTGTGAGCCCGATGGAAGAACAAACCCCACCGTCCCTGGCCTGCCTGGTGAGCACTGGTCACAAAGCCCCAGCCGAGAGACGACGCATCCGTGAACACATCGAGCGATGGCTCGGAAAGGCGCCAAGGCATCGAATCCCGAAAACCCTGAAGAAGAAGCCGGTGACGCAGCAACCGACACAAGGCCCACGGAGGACGAACCCAACTATCACGAGCAAGGCGGAAGGGACGTCCCCGAAGGAACCAAAACAGATGCCAAAGCCAAACCCGACTAGACGGGTAGACAAGCACGGCGAAGTTCAGACTCCCGCACAACCGCTCGAGCAACCGCCGAGTGACCCGGGGCCCCCTCAGAAACAGCCGACGGCTGTCCCGCAGCTGCAACAACGCCTCTGGAGGGAGAGACAAGTAAGCGGTCCGAGAATCCCAAACAAGACCCAGCCAGGTCCAAACCTAGGACGGAACCAGATGGGACTTCCTCCAGTTCACCAGGAAGCCGAATCTGGCGAGTTGGGAAAGAACCATGTCCCTGGCGAGCAGACAAGCTGACCGACTGGGAGCCCACACCAAACAGTCGTCGAGGTAGGCCAAAACCCGAATCCCTAGAAGATTCGACAACAGCTCAGAAACTGGCACCAATGGCCCACCTCGACCAGTGGAACCCTGAACCCTGGCACGACCCCTCCGAAACTGCCGAGAACGACCGCTTCGGGGAATCAACAAGTCCGCCATAGGACGACAACTGGACGAAGCCGCGTGCAGAAACTGAGAGACTGCAGTCTCTGCAAACAGCAACGGACAAAACGGAGACGAAAACCTAAGAGCCAGGGCCCAAGCGGATTCCAGAGAGAGGGCGAGCACAGCCTGACGGCACGCGAGGCGAGAAGCAAAAAACAGAGACACCGCTTCCTTCAGGATGGGCGCAAAGAGCTTAAAAAGTGCAGCCGACGCCCTAGCTGCCGAAGACAGCGCCCCGGACAAAGGCCCTTCACTCAACGCTCCCACATCCTCCTCAAGCCAAGCAGAAGACAGCTTGAGAAGGGAAAGAAACGCAAGACCAAAGCCAAATGCCCACGGGAGCGCAACTCCTCCGCAACCAACGAAGCCGAAAGCTGAGGAACCTGCACGTGAAGCTGGAAAAGGCCAACATTCCGAGAAAGCACGGGAGTGAATAAGCACGCATTAAGGTGCTCAAACTCGCCCCCCAAGTAAACCTGCATAAAAATAGCAGTTTCTCGCCAATCAAGCGTGCAGGTCCGACAGAACCCATGCCACGCCCCCAACGAAAAGAAAGGGCAGTCTGCCATCCAGGAAGACTCCGGAACCTCCAAACGCACCCAAAAACGGGAAGAAGAACCGAACTCAAACGAGGACGGATCCATTGGGGAGACATAACCCGGGTCTCACAAGAGGTATGCAGCAAGAGCTTCCCGAGCCACCTTCGCGGAGATACAGGAAGTAGCAAACCCCTGGAAAGACTGAACCGAGGTACCCAAAGGTGCCCGGAACCGAACCCAGGGAGGAGCCGAACCCAAATCATACTCATACAGGGAAGGGAGGTAAGAAAACCCCTCCCCCTGCAACAATAAGCCCAGCGAGGAAGGCAAAAGCACCCAAACAGGGTCAAACGGGGTAAGAAAAGGAGATAACATCTAGGTCAGAAAGAGCTGTAGAAGAAGCAAAAGTAGTAGATAAATTGTTGGCCTCGTGGAAGGTCTTACAACCATAGAGAATGTGTGCGACTACAGGAGAATAGGCAGATATGTAAAAGGGAAAGATGACCTTTGAGGATCACCCTAAATGGTGCCAAACAGATGGAAGAAGTAATAAGGAATGCTAAAAAATTACAAAGTGATGAGGATGGGAAAGTGTGGTCGTTAAGACGAGATCTTTCAAAAGAAGATAGAGAGAAGCTGAAAATGAACCTCACTGAGGCAAAATGTTTAAATGAGAGCAGGAATGAAGAAGAAATCAATTCTTTTTTCTACAAAGATATAGGGGTAGGCAGACCAATAAAGTGGTACATAAAGGCAAACCAACAAAATCATTAGAGACAGGGGGGAGTGAAAAATAAGAAGAGGGGGAACAAGTTCCTGAAGATTGCATACACCAACATAGATGAAGTAAGATCAAAGATACTGGAGTTAAGTGATGTAATACAGCTGCAGACACCAGACTTTGTTGCACTCACGGAGACATAACTTGAAGATGTTATTTTAAATGAGGTCGTATTCCCAAGGGGCTACTCAATTTGGAGGCAGTCCAGAAAAATTAGGAAAGGCAGTGGCGTTGCTGTGCTGGTGAAAGAACACCTAAAGGTGAACGAAATAATGACTGCCAATCCACAAGAAGTTGACATAATAGCACTAGAGATCTGCCATGAGGATGATAAACTAATGATCATAAATGCATATAGTCCACCGCTAAGCAGCACATGGTCAAAGGAGGAGCTTGATAGTAAACGAGAAGGTCTTATAACAATAATGAGAGAGATCATAGCAAGAGCGGATAACGATAGTTCACGACTGTTGAGAGTCGGCGACTTCAACTTGAAATCCATAGACTGGGAAGCATATGAAGCTAAAACAGAAGATTTCTGGACCTGTAAATTTGTAGACCTCATCCTGGAAACATTCTTGTATCAACATGTTAAACAAGCTACGAGGATGAGGGAAGGGGACGTTCCCTCCATGCTAGATTTGATATTTACCAGGAAGGAGGAAGAAATATTTGACATTCAGTACCTTCCTCCCTTGGGTAAAAGTGACCATGTCTTTTTGGGAATAAAGTATGCAATGCGTTATAATCTGGAAGAAAATATGACGGTCGATGCAATTGAAAAACCGGACTTTAGGAGAGGACATTATGACAACCTTAGAAATTTTTTAGTGAGTATAATTGGACAGACTTGTTGCTAGGCAAGGAAGTGAGTGAGATGTATGTCAAGTTTTGTGAAATATATGATAAAGGCACAAAAAAATTTATACCAAAACAGAGAAGCAGAACTAGGAAACAGGATTGGTTCAACAGAAAGTGCGAGAGGGCCAGAGACCAAAAGACACAAAAATGGAATCAATACAGGAAGAGGCCAAACCCCCAAACATACCAGCGATACAAAGATGCGAGAAACAACTACATGGCAGTGAGGAGAGAGGCAGAAAGAAATTTTGAAAAAGGGATTGTAGACAAATGTAAAACAGAACCAGGTCTATTCTATAAATTCATAAACAACAAATTGCAGGTAAAGGATAATATTCAGAGGTTGAAAATGGGAAACAGATTCACGGAAAATGAAAAGGAAATGTGTGAAACATTAAACGAAAAGTTCCAAAGTGTGTTTGTACAAAATGAAAACTTCAGGGAACCAGGTACAATAAGAATTCCAGAGAACAACGTAGAGCACATAGAGGTGTCTAGAGACAAAGTGGAAAAAATGCTAAAGGAGCTAAATAAGAACAAAGCAGTTGGTCCAGATGGAGTTTCACCATGGGTTCTGAGAGAATGTGCACCTGAGCTCAGCATTCCTCTTCAACTGATTTTTCAGGCATCCCTGTTTACAGGAGTTGTAGCTGATGTGTGGAAAAAGGCTAACATAGTTCCAATTTACAAAAGTGGAAGCAGGGACGACCCCCTTAATTATAGACCGGTATCATTGATAAGTGTAATAGTCAAAATATTGGAAAAAATAATTAAAAATAAATTGGTAGAACACCTGGAGAGAAATGATATAATATCAGACAGACAGTATGGTTTTTGATCTGGAAGATCCTGTGCATCGAATTTACTCAGTTTCTATGATCGAGCAACAGAGATATTACAGGAAAGAGATGGTTGGGTTGACTGCATCTATCTGGACCTAAAAAAGGCTTTCGACAGAGTTCCACATAAGAGGTTGTTCTGGAAACTGGAAAATATTGGAGGGGTGACAGGTAAGCTTCTAACATGGATGAAAAATTTTCTACCTGGTTGATACCTGGTTGATGGGGTTCTGGGAGTTCTTCTACTCCCCAAGCCCAGCCCGAGGCCAGGCTTGACTTGTGAGAGTTTGGTCCACTAGGCTGTTGCTTGGAGCGGCCCGCAGGCCCACATACCCACCACAGCCCGGTTGGTCCGGCACTCCTTGGAGGAATAAATCTAGTTTCCTTTTGAAGATGTCCACGGTTGTTCCGGCAATATTTCTTATGCTTGCTGGGAGGACGTTGAACAACCGCGGACCTCTGATGTTTATACAGTGTTCTCTGATTGTGCCTATGGCACCTCTGCTCTTCACTGGTTCTATTCTGCATTTTCTTCCATATCGTTCACTCCAGTACGTCGTTATTTTACTGTGCAGATTTGGTACTTGGCCCTCCAGTATCTTCCAGGTGTATATTATTTGATATCTCTCTCGTCTTCTTTCTAGTGAGTACATTTGGAGAGCTTTGAGACGATCCCAATAATTTAGGTGCTTTACCTCGTCTATGCGTGCCGTATATGTTCTCTGTATTCCCTCTATTTCAGCAATCCCTCCTGCTCTGAAGGGGGAAGTGAGTACTGAGCAGTACTCAAGACGGGACAACACAAGTGACTTGAAGAGTACAACCATTGTGATGGGATCCTGGATTTGAAAGTTCTCGTAATCCATCCTATCATTTTTCTGGCTGTCGCAATATTTGCTTGGTTACGCTCCTTAACCCTTAAAGTGCGCATCACGTCATATGACGTGTTGGCGTTGTTCCAGTCAACTGCTCTTCACGTCATATGATGTGTTGGAGCACTACGCAAGATTTAAACGGCCCGCGGATACACGGGGTTCACCACACCTTCATCAGGGCTCTTGTAAACAGACGCCATTTAAAAAAAAATCGTGGGCCAAACTCCCGGGTGTTAGGGGACTCAGTATCGCATAAGCTACCAAGCCTGACGCACGCAGCATGAGCTCACAGCACTGCTGTTCAGCTTGTGACCACAGCATCGCCTAAAAATGCCAAAATATATTTGTTCATGCTATTATGTAGCGATGATATTATTACAGAGGACCCCTGACTGTGATAAAAGTGACCAGGGTTCTGATAATAGCAGGATTGCGATGATATTTAGCGCTGTGCGCCATGGAGGGAGGAGTAATGCTGTGGGAGGGAGGGTGGTGGCGATGTTTTCTGACTGTGTGTGGCCACCTTTTATTGACTGCACTCAGCATACCAGCTTAGTGGTTCGCTATAGTGAACACAAATGTAGATACTTATATATAACGTGTGTATAGAGGGTATAAACAGCAAGAGAAGGTTTGGAGCCGCCATTTTGGTGAGGGCGGTGGCGTCGTCTGCACGACGCCACCGTGCAGACGACGGTGTTGTTTACTGGTTACCACGATGGTCTTTGGGCACCATACCAGTTTATTTGTACAAGTATGGTGAATAAAACAGGTAGATATTTATTTATAATGTGTGTATATAGCGTAATAACATCACACAGTATTGTTGGAGGAGAAATATTAGTGCGTCTGGCCTTGAGGGAGGCAGCCATCAGCTGACTGTGTTAGGTCCTATGTCTTTGTGCATTTACTCACCATACAAGCTTAGATGTACAGTTATGGTGAACAAACATGTAGATACTTATATATAACGTCTGTATATAGTGAATTATAGCAAAAACAGTATTGTGGGAGGAGAATGTGGGCGAGTCAGATGACTGGAGGGAGGGCGGGAGTGGCTGGCTGGTACACGGCGGTCACTCCTCGTTACTTTTTGACTCATAACAGCTACTTAGTGGTTTGTTATAGTGAACAAAACATGCAGATACTTATATATAACCTGTGCTTATAGTGTAATAACCGACAAAGTATTTGTTCACTGATTGATGAACATAACTGAATCAACAATATGCACACCATATTTTTGAGTACAGCAATGATTCACTCATTTTATATATAAATATATCAAACTACACACTATTGAATAATATTACAGCAAAAAAACTATGAAAAATCAATCAGAGACATTGAAATAATTAGGTAATTATCTCTTTGTGGCAACTCTGGCCTGACAGCTGGCAAGCAACAGACCGCCTGGGACGCATGCTGAGTCAGCGCCTATAATTTGCCAGACTTCCCCGCCCTATAGCGGGCAATATATGGCACTTACGATTTTTTATTATTTTTCCCGTGATCAGTGAACACAAATTAACAGGTAGGAAGAAAATATTTTTTTTTTTCAAAATGACATGCGCCTGTGCGGATAGCAGGATATTAGACCCCGAGCATGTTAAGGGTTAAACGTTAGGTCGTCAGACATTATTATTCCCAAATCCTTTACATGCTGTTTTCCTACTATGGGTACATTTGATTGTGTTTTGTACTCTGTATTATGTTTAAGGTCCTCATTTTTACCGTACCTGAGTACCTGGAATTTATCACTGTTAAACATCATGTTATTTTCTGATGCCCAGTCGAAAACTTTATTAATATCAGCTAGAAGTTTTTCAATGTCTTCAGCCGAGGTAATTTTCATACTGATTTTTGTGTCATCTGCAAAGGATGATACGAAGCTGTGACTTGTATTTTTGTCTATATCTGATATGAGAATAAGGAAAAGCAGCGGTGCAAGGACTGTACCCTGAGGTACAGAGCTTTTAACTGCACTTGGACTAGATTTTATATGGTTGACCGTTACTCGCTAAGTCCTGTTTGACAGAAAACTGAGTATCCAGCGTCCTACTTTACTGGTTATTCCCATTGACTTTATTTTGTGTGCTATCACGCCATGGTCACATTTATCGAAAGCCTTTGCGAAGTCCGTGTATATCACATCAGCATTCTGTTTTTCTTCTAATGCCTCAGTGACTTTGTCGTAGTGCTCAAGTAGCTGTGAGAGGCACGATCTTCCTGCTCGAAATCCATGTTGGCCTGGGTTGTGAAGGTCATTGGTCTCCATGAAATTGGTGACCTGACTCCTAATCACTCTCTCAAATACTTTTATGATGTGCGATGTTAGTGCAACTGGTCTATAATTCTTTGCCAATGCTTTGCGCCCTCCCTTGTGTAGAGGGGCTATGTCTGCTACTTTAAGTGCATCTGGTATCTCCCCCGTGTCCAAGCTCTTCCTCCACACTATACTGAGTGCCTGTGCTACCGGCACTTTGCATTTCTTTATAAATATTGAATTCCATGAGTCAGGACCTGGGGCCGAGTGCATGGGCATGTTTTCAATTTCTCTTTCAAATTTAGTGCGCTCGTGTTGATATCAGTTATATTTACAGGGGTTTGAATATCCCGCATAAAGAAATTATCTGGATCTTCCACTTTCATGTTGTTTATTGGAGTGCTAACATGTCCTCATACTGCTTTTTTAGGATTTCACTAATTTCTTTGTCATCCTCCGTGTATGAACCTTCACTTGTACGAATAGGTCCAATACTGGCAGTGGTTTTTGCTTTTTGATTTCGCATATGAGAAGAAATATTTTGGATTTTTTCTTTTTTCCTGAATTGCTTTCTGTTCTAANTGGTTCAGTGCTTGTTTGTCTCACTACAAAATTTGTCAAGAGACATTTGTTTTTCCCTTCATTTTAACATTTGTCTGTAATGATGCATCACAGTGTCATTGAATAGGTTAAGGCAATGACCTACTGCAGCTTGATTTGGGTGAGTCGTTTCAGCAAAGGTTTGCAATTCTTCCCATGCTGCACACATTTTCTTAATTGTTGAGGAAGAGACATTCTGTACTCTTATTTCTGCTCTATGGTCATCCTTACATGGGATCTCACATGTTGAGCCTTACCACTGACTTTCCTGGGACTCATGGCGTGATATATAATTATTACTTTAATGTTCAAAATGCAAAAAATCACCACAAAAGCAAAATTTCTTATAGGCGCGATTGTCACTAAGCGGGCAGCTGTAGTAAGCTGAGGCAGGTCAGCCACGTGACCGGGAACCACGCACTCAGTCGACCCGAACGTGTACCAACAAATATCGTAAGTCAATGACACCATCTGATGTCGAGTCGCATTTTTCGATTAAATTTACATCGTAACTCGAAATTATCGTAAGTAGGGGCAATCGTATGTCTAGGTGCCACTGTACATGTTAAGGGAAAGAAATTTATCATTTTACAAAGATAACAAAATTTGTTGCGAATACTTGATTTTATGCACATAGGGAAAATGTCACACTAAACTCAGCGCATCACAGAGGTTAAATATACCATTGCTAGAAGATAGAAAAAAAAGGTGATATGATCACTGCAAACAAAATACTAACAAAAATCAATAAAATTGACATAGAAAAATTTTGAAAACTGCAACTTCAAGAACAGGAGTGCAAAAGTTTAAATTAGGAAAGCAAAGCTACCAAAAAAATCACTAGAAAGTTCACTTTTGCAAACAGAATGGTAGACGGTTAGAACAAGCTAAGCGAGAAGGTGGTGGAGGCCAAAACCGTCAGTAGTGTCAAAGCGTTATATGACAAAGAGTGCTGGGAAGACGGGACACCACGAGCGTAGCTCTCATCCTGTAACTACACTTAGATAATTTACACTTAGGTAATTACATTTCACTTCAATCTGCATGAACCTTCCGGTCAAAAGGAAGGGCTGGTTTTTTAAAAAGTTAGTCCCACAAACATTGCATTATGCAGCAGGCATGATTAATTGTCTATCTCTAGCTGGTCATATAAGAACTTATCTTAAATAACAAAATTAGGCATTATTACTAGGGGTAAGGCCATGCCAAAATGAGGATTTCATTCATCAAGCAAGTTATTGATATTTAGCAATTATCTGAGGTGCGGTTCAGAAAATTTCCTTAAAATATAGTACAAAATAACTTTGTGTGTAGTCTAAAACCTGATACAATCAGATTGTTCATTTAATTTGGCACATGTCCTTATGTTGCAATAGTGTTTATAAAATAAAGTAATATTCATCAGGAGGTAAATAAGGAGTACCAAGTATGTCCATAATACTCTGAAAAGCCCCCACAGGCAGACAATGCATTTCTAATAAAACTATATACAAACACTATCAGCAAAATGAGTAGATAAAAATAATTTTAATAGAGCCAGAAAAATCACCAGGAAAGTTTGATGTAGACCAAATTGCCAAAAATATTTACAAGTACAGTACATTACTGTTTTCTGCTTATACACTTACAACTCTGCTTTATTGTGCCTTGAAGGTGACGACTTGCGCTGCGGACTAGGAGTACAAGAATTACACTTCATGAATTTTCAATAATGTTAACTTATGTATTGTGAAACATTTTCACTTTTTTTTAAAGACATGAATTTTTTATTTTGATCTACACTAACTTAGCAAACTAACTTAACCAAACCTAAATATAGCTATTATTTCTTAATTTTATTAATGTGGGTATAAATAGGGCTAAATCAATTCACAATAATTCATTCAATATAATTCTTCATTTATAAAGTTCAGCTTATTTTTTCAATAAGAAATAAACAGAAAAAACTGTTGATATTAGGCAAAACAGTCAACACACACATAAACAGTAAAAATCCAGCACTGAATGCAATTAAACACTCTTTCTGGCCAGCACCACACTAGTTCCCCTGAGCTTAGGCACTAGTATCCTAGCATGTCCTTTCCTCTTAGAATGTCCTAGAATGTGTTTGTACAAAATAAGGATTTCGGAGAGCTGGACCAAAAACCAATTCCAGAGCACACCATAGAATACATAGAGGTATCTCAAGACAAAGTGAAAAAATTAACTCATAGGGCTCGGAAGACAAAGTGGTTGTCTCTCTTTGAGGAACTCAAGAGAGCGTCCCCCTCCTCCCCCCAAGAAAACCTATAACACTGAGGAAACCTCATGCCACTCAAGCGTGCGAGTACAACAAAAACTGTGCCAAGCCCCAGAGCAAAGACAGGGCAGTCTGCAAGCTAGGAAGTCCCAGGAACCTCATAACGCACCCAGTATTTATTATTTATTTATATATATACAAGAAGGTACATTGGGATTGTGAGGATACATAGCATAGTAATTACATTCTTGTAAAGCCACTAGTACACGCAGCATTTCGGGCAGTAATGGGAAGAGGAACCAAACTCAAAGAGATCGGGTCCATAATAGAGGCGAATTCCGGGTCATGCAGGAGGTAGGCACCAAGAGCCTCCCGAACATCCCTTACGGATGTTTGGGAGGCAAAAAGGCAAAAATCCTCTGGAAAGATGAATCTTTAGAACCCAAAATAACCCGGAATCAAACCCGGGGAGAGTCGCCCCCAAATCAGACTCATAGATGTAAGGAGAATATGAAAACCCCAAACCTTGCAACAACAACCCACGCCTTGAAGGCACCAAAGCCCAGGCAGGGTCAAACGAGACCCAAGTGCCCCAAGACAACTATGCCTGTGAACCCCCAACACAGGCCCCAGAGCAGAACCCACATCAATGGCCACCGCTTCGAAAGACAAGGCGGAAAACCAAGGGAAAGCCTCAAAGTAGGGGTATGCTGGAAGGACCCAGAAGCCTTGGCGGGATGATCGGGCTCAACTGCGTCCATACCCAAATGGAACGGGGCAGCCCCCAAAGCCACCCAAGTCTCGTTCCTAGCTAAACTACACCCCGACTCCGAAACCCTCAGATGTTTTGGAGCCAGGAACAGGGGGGGGGGAGGTTCAGGGCGAATAATACCCATTGGGAAAAGAATCAAGTGAGCTGACAAAACCAAGGACGAAGCGACCAACACCCCAAATTCCGGATCCCTAAAGCTAAAATGGGGTAGCTTCAGGGCATCTGAACGGCAACAAACTGGGTGTGTTGCAGCAACAAAAACCTATCCTGCAATGCAGCAGCTTTCTGACCCCTAAGGTCTTCCAAAGAAGAATAGGTAAGGTGGAGGACAAGCAGGGAACAAGTCCCGCATGACTCCGAGTCGTAGGTATCTCCGACCCAACAAGCAGCATGAAAGAGGCAGAACAGATGATCGTCACCCTGTGAAAATGGCAACGAACCACTCTCAAACTCGCACAAAGCAAATTGGGACTCGGAAGCCATATGTAAAGCCACACTGAGCCCCAAGGGGATTTCCAGGTCCTGCAGGAGGAGGAATTCCAACAGGGAGCCCAGGCACAGATGTAGCTAAAGCCAGTTGAACCCCGTCTAATACCTGGCAAAGTGACCACAGGAAGCCATGCGTGCAACCTCGAGGGGCCCAGATTAGCCACAACCTAACCTAATCGAAAGCTAAGCACACCTCCTCCAGGAATAAAATAAAAACCTGAAATCCTCAAAAAATACACCACAAACAACCAGAGGCCAGAAAGAGACAGCCACAGTGATTATGCTGCTGCACAAAACACCGTGCGCCCCAGCCAGCAAAAACAACATTCCCTTCCCAGGGCCAGACAGAGAGCTCCACGACCCTGTGGAACTTTAAGGGCAATGTTAATGACAAGCGACACCAACCTCAACGAGAGTGAAGTCCCAAGCGTCCCAAGAAAGAAAACCCTGAACATGCAATGGCAGTACCTACTGGGTGCCTAGGGAAGGTAACCCTAGATGCATGCAGCTCATGTGCTTCTTGGAACACCTAACCACCACACTACAGATACATCGCTGGCCCAACTGCACAGGGTAAAATCCAGCAAGAGAATGAAGCCAGAGAAAATGTCAGCTCTATACGACATCAGTTAACAAACTACCGGTGTCAGCGCTTGGCCACCTGGGAGGGGGGCCCCCCTCCCGCCCTCCGTGGGTGGGTGGGGTGCTCACTCATTGGCAACCCTGGGGGTTGCCAATGAGTGAGCATGTGGTTTTCACTAACATTACAAACAAGCATGGACATTTGCTTGTTTGTTGTTTTTCTCTTGGGGAGTTCTTAGCCTCTGTTGTCATGGGTTGCAATGTTTTAGCTGTGGGGTTTATAATGGTTCGCCTACCTTCTGGGTGATAACCCCAGTTGATGACAGAAAGACTATACTCTCAAACAGTGGAGTGTTCATAAGCTATTTTCCCTTCGCCTCTTTGAGGGAACCAGGGTTGCCAGTAGGTTCCCGGTAGGCATACGGACTCGGATAACTAATGCTCTAGACTAATATGGTGGATATCAGTCCGATGACCTTCCATCAAGGGAAGGACCTTCCAAACAAGGGATGCCATACCAATGATGATACTTTTCAAGACACTGGTGCTCTCTAGGGGTGAAATATTGTTGCACACCAACAGTCCCATTCAAAGCTGGAGAGCATGCAAAGACCCTTTCCTGCTACACTCCACTCTATAGGTCATCAAAATTATTGTAGATAAGAAAAGGGGTTGTGGGATGGAACCACAGTGAAAGCAACTAACACTGTCAAATCCAAGTCCCTAAACACCAAGCAGGGCAAATCTAGAGCATCCAACAAGGCACACAATCTAGAACAGCACTTGACCATTCTTGCCTTGTTTTCCTACAACCAGCCTTTTTATGCAGACAAGTATAGACCCAGGACTAAACCTCTTATCCACTATCTATGACAATCATCACTTTAATGATCAAAATTGCAGATATTTTACAGCACATGATGTAAACAATGTATTACACATAATCACAATATCTTTGTAATCAACTTGAACATTAGATCGCTAGGTAAACACTTCGATGATGTTAGTGCCTTGATTGAAACTATTGACAACAATTTTTCTATTATACTTACTGAAACATGGTTAAAAGAGGATGCTACTCACTCTTTAACATGCCTAACTACTCGGCAATTCACAACTGTCATCAAATTCAGAGAGGTGGTGGTACTGCTCTTTACTACCACCAAGAACTAACATGCTAAATGTAATTAGAACTAGAGACTGCTGTGGG
>WNGS01044530.1:0-10489 GCA_020271785.1 Procambarus virginalis
TCACAACTGCAAGAAATATGACAGGTTGGATAACAAGAACTTTTCACACTAGAGATGCTATACCGATGATGATACTCTTCAAGACGCTAGTGCTCTCTAGAGTGGAGTACTGCTGCACAATGACAGCCCCTTTCAAAGCTGGAGAAATTGCTGACCTGGAGAGCGTGCAGAGATCCTTTACTGCTAGAATCCACTCGGTAAAACATCTAACTATTGGGACCGACTAAAGAGCCTAAATCTGTATTCTCTTGAGCGCAGGCGGGAGAGATACATAATAATCTATATGTGGAAAATATTTGAGGGGCTGGTCCCAAACCTGCACTCAGGAATAAATCACATGAGACCAGAAGACATGGCAGGATGTGCAGAATACCCCCTGTTGAAAAGCAAAGGTGCAACAGCTCCTCTGAGAGAGAACTCTATCAACATCAGAGGCCCGAGACTGATCAACACGCTTCCACTACACATAAGGGACATAACTGGCCGACCCCTCACAGTGTTCAAGAGAGAACTGGATAAGCACCTTCAAAGCATACCTGATCAACCAGGCTGTGATTCATACGTCAGGGTGTGAGCAGCTGCGTCAAACAGCCTGGTTGACCAGTCCAGCAACAAGGAGGCCTGGTCATTGACCGGGCCGCGGAGACGCTAAGCCCCGGAACAACTCCAAGGTAAGGTAACCTAACCTAACCAAGTCCTAACTTAACCTGACCAATACTAATCAAGTCCTAACTTAACCTGACCCATATTAATCAAGTCCTACCTTAACCTTACCTAACATAACCAAGTCCTAATTTAACCTCACCTAACCTAACCAAATCTTAACTTAACCTTATCTAACCTAACCTAACCAAGTCATAACATAGTCTCACCTAACCTAGCCTAACCAAGTCCTAACTTGACTTTACCTATTCTACCCTAACCAAGTCCTAACTTTACCTTACTTAATCTAACCTAACCAAATCTAACTTAACCTAACCTAATCTAGCTATAGCCTTAACTAAGCTAACCTAGTCGTAACTTAACCTACCTTAACATAGTCCTAACTAAGCAAACAGAGCTTAACTTAACCTAACATAGTCGTAACCTAACCAAACCAAGCTTAACCTAACCTCATTGCTCAGGTACTTGTGCACGGTTCTAGTCCTAGTTTTCCCTACTCAGCCCATCCTTATCACACAGACCGTCCTCATCAACACAGACCGTCCTCATCAACACAGACCGTCATCATCAACAGCAGACCGTCCTCATCAACACAGACCGTCCTCATCAACACAGACCGTCCTCCTCAACACAGACCATCCTCATCAACACAGACCATCCTCATCAACACAGACCATCCTCATCAACACAGACCATCCTCATCAACACAGACCGTCCTCATCAACACAGACCATCCTCATCAACACAGACCGTCCTCATCAACACAGACCGTCCTCATCAACACAGACCATCCTCATCAACACAGACCATCCTCATCACACAGACCATCCTCATCAACACAGACCATCCTCATCAACACAGACCGTCCTCATCAACACAGACCGTCCTCATCAACACAGACCGTCCTCATCAACCAGACCGTCCTCATCAACACAGACCGTCCTCATCAACACAGACCATCCTCATCAACACAGACCGTCCTCATCAACACAGACCGTCCTCATCAACACAGACCATCCTCATCAACACAGACCATCCTCATCAACACAGACCGTCCTCATCAACACCAGACCGTCCTCATCAACACAGACCATCCTCATCAACACAGACCATCCTCATCAACACAGACCGTCCTCATCAACACAGACCGTCCTCATCAACACAGACCGTCCTCATCAACACCAGACCGTCCTCATCAACACAGACCATCCTCATCAACACAGACCGTCCTCATCAACACAGACCGTCCTCATCAACACAGACCATCCTCATCAACACAGACCGTCCTCATCAACACAGACCGTCCTCATCAACACAGACCGTCCTCATCAACACAGACCATCCTCATCAACACAGACCGTCCTCATCAACACAGACCGTCCTCATCAACACAGACCGTCCTCATCAACACAGACCGTCCTCATCAACACAGATCGTCCTCATCAACACAGACCGTCCTCATCAACACAGACCATCCTCATCAACACAGACCGTCCTCATCAACACAGACCATCCTCATCAACACAGACCATCCTCATCAACACAGACCGTCCTCATCAACACACACCGTCCTCATCAACAACAGACCGTCCTCATCAACACAGACCATCCTCATCAACACAGACCGTCCTCATCAACACAGACCGTCCTCATCAACACAGACCATCCTCATCAACACAGACCATCTCATCAACACAGACCATCCTCATCAACACAGACCGTCCTCATCAACACACCGTCCTCATCAACGACCATTGCTCGTTTCCGTGCTGCTGAAAACAATTTACACACTACTCACAGCTGATGACATTCGAACACTGTTTCGCTCTTATCCTCTGTTCGAATCCCAAATTGGCTTCACCCACATACTGTAATACAAATATTGACAACAGAACTCCTAACCTAATCGGAGGCTAACTAAACATCCAATTATAAGGATTAAGAAATGCTCATTTCTATTTCAAAGATTTTGATTTTGAATTCACAGTGAGTTAAACTTGACGAATGTGTTTTTGGTCTGGTGAACAGTGAATAAATTGGTGGGTTGGAGAAGTAGATGTGTTACACACATGAGTAGATGAGTCAAACATTAGTATGTGGGTTAACATGAGTAGATGAGTTTCATCATGAATAAATTAATCAAAGTATATGGGTTAAATCAATGGATGAGTAAGGTCACTGTCTTATACACCAGGGTGAGTAAGGTCACTGTAGGCCACAGGGTGAGTAAGGTCACTGTAGTACACCACAGTGTGAGTAAGGTCACTGTAGTATACCACAGGGTGAGTAAGGTTACTGTCATATACCACAGGGTGAGTAAGGACACTATAGTATACCACAGGGTGAGTAAGGTCACTGTAGTACACCACAGTGTGAGTAGGTCATTGTCATATACCACAGGGTGAGTAAGGTCACTGTAGTACACCACAGTGTGAGTAAGTCACTGTAGTATACCACAGGTGTGAGTAAGGTCACTGTCATATACCACAGGGTGAGTAAGGACACTATAGTATACCACAGGGTGAGTAAGGTCACTGTAGTATACCACAGGGTGAGTAAGGTCACTGTCATATACCACAGGGTGAGTAAGGACACTATAGTATACCACAGGGTGAGTAAGGTAACTGTAGTATACCACAGGGTGAGTAAGGTCACTGTCATATACCACAGGGTGAGTAAGGTCACTGTAGTACACCACAGTGTGAGTAAGGTCACTGTAGTATACCACAGGGTGAGTAAGGTCACTATAGTATACCACAGGGTGAGTAAGGTCACTGTAGTATACCAGAGGGTGAGTAAGGTCACTATAGTATACTACAGTGTGAGTAAGGTCACTGTCGTATTCCACAAGGTGAATAAAGTCACTGTTGTATACCACAGGGTGAGTAAGGTCGCTGTAGTATACCACAGGGTGAGTAGGTCACTGTTGTATACCACAGGGTGAGTAAGGTCACTGCCATATACCACAGGGTGAGGAAGGTCACTGTTGTATACCACAAGGTGAGTAAGGTGACTGTTGTATACCACAAGGTGAGTAAGGTCACTGTAGTATACTACAGGATGAGTAAGGTCGCTGTGGAATACCACAGGGTGAGTCAGGTCACTGCCGTATACCCCAGGGTGAGTCAGGTCACTGCCGTATACCCCAGGGTGAGTCAGGTCACCGTGGTATACCCCAGGGTGAGTCAGGTTACTGCCGTATACCCCAAGGTGAGTCAGGTCACTGCCGTATACCCCAGGGTGAGTCAGGTCACTGCTGTATACCCCAGGGTGAGTCAGGTCACCGTGGTATACCCCAGGGTGAGTCAGGTCACTGTGGTATACCCCAGGGTGAGTCAGGTCACCGTGGTATACCCCAGGGTGAGTCAGGTCACTGCCGTATACCCCAGGGTGAGTCAGGTCAATGTGGTATACCCCAGGGTGAGTCAGGTCACCGTGGTATACCCCAGGGTGAGTCAGGTCACTGCCGTATACCCCAGGGTGAGTCAGGTCACTGCCGTATACCCCAGGGTGAGTCAGGTCACTGCCGTATACCCCAGGGTGAGTCAGGTCACCGTGGTATACCCCAGGGTGAGTCAGGTCACTGCTGTATACCCCAGGGTGAGTCAGGTCACCGTGGTATACCCCAGGGTGAGTCAGGTCACCGTGGTATACCCCAGGGTGAGTCAGGTCACTGCCGTATACCCCAGGGTGAGTCAGGTCACTGCCGTATACCCCAGGGTGAGTCAGGTCACCGTGGTATACCCAGGGTGAGTCAGGTCACTGCCGTATACCCCAGGGTGAGTCAGGTCACCGTGGTATACCCCAGGGTGAGTCAGGTCACTGCCGTATACCCCAGGGTGAGTCAGGTCACTGCCGTATACCCCAGGGTGAGCCAGGTCACCGTGGTATACCCCAGGGTGAGTCAGGTCACTGCCGTATACCCCAGGGTGAGTCAGGTCACCGTGGAATCAGAGAACAGTGCCCGGCCTGACTGTGAGAGCAGGGATGGAGCCGGCCGGGACTCATACGAGAGCCGGCTGCCATGGAGACCAATCCCGCACGCCCTACGCCAAGCTGATCTGAGGAGATTAAGCTTACACCGTAGCTTAGCACTGCTTGAGCTCACTTGTATAGCAGTAAATAAGGGAGGCTACGGTGTAGATGTGTTAAGGGGGTTGGAAATAAGGAGGCAAAGGGGGAAAATTCTGACGTTTAGCAACTGGCTCCATGTCCTGGAACCCCGTTATAGTGAGGGAAGGGGGGGTTTGAGGGGAGGGGGAAGCCCGAGGGGACGTCAGATTCACAATTGGAGTAGGTTGTAAGATCAGATAAAGGTGTGGTGGAGGTGAGTGGGTGGAGGAGGAACAGGTTGGCAGGGAGTGAGGGGAGACTGGAGGGTCGGCCACTGTTGCTTGCGGCCGGCGGCGGCGGAGGTCCCTGAGCAGCGCTGGAGCCCCAGCCGCCAGCTACAGTTGCCGCCAATTTCAATATAAGAGATGCTCTAACGTCTATACCTTAACAACTTAAAGCCCATCCACTGCTTCAAACAATTGTATTTTCGCTCGCACATCTTCGAGGAAGCTCGTGGATAATATAATAGGGGATTAGGCGGAATAGATGTGAATATAACTGATGGAGTCGGCAACGTGTGGCAACTGAGGGAGGGTGGGCGGCGCAAGTGCGCGAGGCGGCGAGTGCCAGAAGTGTGGCAGCGGGTCAGTTCGCCCGCGCCCGGGGCCTGGCCAGGTGCTCCGCTACACCCGTCGCGCGTCGCTGCGGGGCCCGCGCTGCCGGACGCCTCTCCATGCTGGCACTTAGTGTTCTGTGACCTGAGTCACCTCAGGGAAGGCGGTGAAATGATGCCACGGTGCCAGGGACGAGGGCAGGTCTAGCCAGGGAAGTGCAGGGTGCCAGGGAGGTGAGGGCAGGTCCCGAGGGCGGCCTGCGGCAGGGCAAAGCTGCGCGGGCTCTCCCGAGTGCGCGAGGCAGGCCGTGCCCTTGGCGAGTGTTTGAGAGTGCCCGAGGGCGCGAGTGTGTGTGTGTGGGGAGGAGGGAGTGTCAGAGAGGGCCCAGGGCGTCTCTGTGCGGCTGACGGGTGGGCGGCGCAGCGGCTACGCGACGCCTACTGCTGTCAGCAGCGCCTGGGAGCAGCAGCAGCAGCAGCAGCAGCAGCAGCACGACGAAGCTGTCAGGTGTGGGGGGGGTGGGGGGGCCTACCACCGCTAGCACGACACCATGAGGTAGCCTCCAGGGGCACCACAGGGCACTGACCCCAGTTGACCCCACCTCCAGGGGTACAGACCCCCCCTCGCCGACCCCTTACCAGGGGGGAGCATCACGCCTGACCCGGGAGGGGGCCGCCGCCCCCCCTCCCCTGCATCCAGACCTGAGCAAATACATTTAAATTCAAACAATGTTTTAGACAAATTTGACTGCTGTATCCTCCCTAGCTGGAGGGGAAGCCTAGGAGGACCTAGGAGGACCTAGGAGGACCTAGGAGGACCTAGGAGAAGGCAACCGAGGGGACACACCCTTTCTTTCGGGGGGGCGGGACTCCCCCCTCCCCCCTCCCCTCGCCACGTCGCTAGACGGAATTACAAATTGTGAGAGAAAAGGCCCGCAGGGAACTCTAGTCAAGCTGAAGGAGCTGCTGGCGAAGGTAAGCTGGCGGGGTCCTCAGCAGCGTCAGTTATGCCGCGCATGACACCAAGCTCACCTTTACCAGGGCATAAAATGCTTCAATGTGGGTCAAAGCTTCTTTGTGGGTCAAAGTTTAAAGGTTCATTCGTGGTCAGGGCTTCATCTGGGGGTCACAGCTTCGTCTTGGGGTCAAAGCTTCGTCCTGTGTCAAAGCTTCGACTCCCTTTACTGAGGGGACACCTTGCCTTACTGAGGGGACACCTTGTCTTACTGAGGGGACACCTTGCATTACTGAGGGGACACCTTGTCTTACTGAGGGGGACACCTTGCCTTACTGAGGGGACACCTTGCCTTACAGAGGGGACACCTTCCCTTACTGAGGGGACACCTTGCCTTACTGAGGGGGACACCTTGCCTTACTGAGGGGACACCTTCCCTTACTGAGGAGACACCTTCCCTTACAGAAGGGACACCTTGCCTTACTGAGGGGACACCTTCCCTTACTGAGGAGACACCTTCCCTTACTGAGGGGACACCTTGCCTTACAGAGGGGACACCTTCCCTTACAGAAGGGACACCTTGCCTTACAGAGGGGACACCTTGCCTTACTGAGCAGCCGTCCCCCGTCAATCTCAGCTCTCCCAGCATCCATAGTTGTACAGTCCGTCCTCCTGTCTAGACAGTACTTACAGTAACGTTGTGCACCATCGTCCATATATTGACGTAATGAACAATTAGACAGTAAATTGGGTGAGAGACATAGTGTGGTTAGAGAGAGAGGGGGAGACAGGGAGGGGGGCCAGAGCCAGGGGTGTGTGAGAGAGAGAGAGAGGTATGGAGGAGGGTGAGAGAGAGAGAGAGAGTAAGAGAGAAGTAGGAGTTACGAACTTTTAATAACTTGGTCCAACAGGCTGTTGCTTGAAGCGGCCCGCAGGCCCACATATCCACTACAGCCTGGTTGGTCTGGCACATCTTTCTGGTACCTATCTAATTGTTTTCTGAAGAAGTCCACGGTTGTTCCAGCAATAGTTCTAATGCTCGCTGGGAGGGTGTTGAACAGCTGTGGACCTCTGATGTTCAGACAGTGTTCTCTGACTGTGCCTATGGCACCTCTCCTCCTCACTGCTTCTATTAAACGTCTGTGGATTCGGTGGAATCCCTGGTTGTATAACTGATACCATATCATGGTCCAGAGGTAAGGTGGGCGGCTTGTGAGTTCCCAAGTCAAGGGTTCAAATCCCCTCATTGCTCCAAATGATTTTAGCAGTTACATTGTTAGAGGTTTGGATATTATTCATATAGAAGCTATCCTGATCATCCTTTTTCATGTTGTTTATTGGGGTGGTAAACATAACCTCATACTGACCTTTTAGGATTTCACACATTTCTGTGTCATTCTCTGTGTACGAGCCCGCAGGCTGTAAACACAGGTCCCATACAAGTGGAGATTTGGTTATCTTGATTTTGCGTAAGTTAAAAGATATTTTGGATTTTCCCTTTATCTCTTGAATAGGTGTTTCGCTTCCATTTCCTCGGACTGATATGATAGCTTCAGCGACTGTTCTATTTCTTTAACCTCCACAGTGGCCAGAATCAAGGTTTGAGATTCACGAAGCAGTTACGCAAGCACTTACGAACCTGTACATCTTTCCTCAATCTTTGACGGCTTTGGTTACATTTATTAAACAGTTTACCAGCATGAAAACTTCCCAATCAACTGTTGTTATTGATATAAACAGCCTCCTGGTGCTTCGGAGCTCATTAACTGTTTAATTATTGTAAACAAAGCCGCCAAAGATTGAGAAAAGATGTACAGGTTCGTACGTGCTTGCGTAATTGCTTCGTGAAACTGGCCCCAGGTTTAGATATGTTTATCACTGCTGTGATAATTGTGTTACTTAAACATTTCTGTGAATTTTTCTTCTTTGTTATGTAGAGTCATTTGGGTTCTCTTTGTATGTATGAGTCTCTTTCTGACTCTCCACCAAAAGGCACATGTTTCAAGCAGACATGTGGCTTGCATCGGCAGTCACATGTGCGGTTGTGCAAATTGAGTGTGTACTCACCTAGTTGTACTCACCTAGTTGTGCTTGCGGGGGTTGAGCTCTGGCTCTTTGGTCCCGCCTCTCAACCGTCAATCAACAGGTGTACAGGTTCCTGAGCCTATTGGGCTCTATCATATCTACACTTGAAACTGTGTATGGAGTCAGCCTCCACCACATCGCTTCCTAATGCATTCCATTTGTCAACCACTCTGACACTAAAAAAGTTCTTTCTAATATCTCTGTGGCTCATTTGGGCACTCAGTTTCCACCTGTGTCCCCTAGTGCGTGTGCCCCTTGTGTTAAACAGCCTGTCTTTATCAACCCTGTCGATTCCCCTGAGAATCTTGAATGTGGTGATCATGTCCCCCCTAACTCTTCTGTCTTCCAACGAAGTGAGGTTTAATTCCTGCAGTCGCTCCTCGTAGCTCATACCTCTCAGCTCGGGTACTAGTCTGGTGGCAAACCTTTGAACCTTTTCCAGTTTAGTCTTATGCTTGACTAGATAGGGACTCCATGCTGGAGCCGCATACTCCAGGATTGGTCTGACATATGTGGTATATAATGTTCTGAAAGATTCCTTACACAAGTTTCTAAAGGCCGTTCTTATGTTAGCCAACCTGGCATATGCTGCTGATGTTATCCTCTTGATATGAGCTTCAGGGGACAGGTCTGGCGTGATATCAACCCCCAGGTCTTTCTCTCTCTCTGACTCTTGAAGTATTTCATCTCCCAAATGATACCTTGTATCTGGTCTCCTGCTTCCTACCCCTATCTTCATTACATTACATTTGCTTGGGTTAAACTCTAACAGCCATTTGTTCGACCATTCCTGCAGCTTGTCCAGGTCTTCTTGAAGTCTCAAGCTGTCCTCCTCTGTCTTAATCCTTCTCATAATTTTGGCGTCGTCAGCAAACATTGAGAGGAATGAGTCTATACCCTCTGGGAGATCATTTACGTATATCAGAAACAGGATAGGTCCAAGTACAGAGCCCTGTGGGACTCCACTGGTGACTTCACGCCAGTCTGAGGTCTCACCCCTCACTGTAACTCTCTGCTTCCTATTGCTTAGGTACTCCCTTATCCACTGGAGCGCCCTACCTGTTACTCCTGCCTGTTTCTCCAGCTTATGCATCAACCTTTTATGGGGTACTGTGTCAAAGGCTTTCCGACAGTCCAAAAAAATGCAGTCCGCCCACCCTTCTCTTTCTTGCTTAATTCTTGTCACCTGATCGTAGAATTCTATCAAGCCTGTAAGGCAAGATTTACCCTCCCTGAACCCATGTTGATGGGTTGTCACGAAGTCTCTTCTCTCCAGATGTGTTACTAGGTTTTTTCTCACAATCTTCTCCATCACCTTGCATGGTATACAAGTTAAGGACACTGGCCTGTAGTTCAGTGCCTCTTGTCTGTCACCCTTTTTGTATATTGGTACTACATTAGCAGTCTTCCATATTTCTGGTAGGTCCCCCGTTTCCAGTGACTTACTATACACTATGGAGAGTGGTAAGCAAAGTGCTCCTGCACACTCTTTCAATACCCATGGCGAGATTCCATCCGGCCCAACAGCTTTTCTCACATCCAGCTCCAATAGGTGCTTTTTGACCTCATCTCTGTAATTTCGAACCTATCCAAGGTCACCTGGTTTGCTGCCACCTCTCCCAGCGCCGTGATATCTCCCTGTTCTATTGTAAAGACCTCCTGGAACCTTTTGTTGAGTTCTTCACACACCTCTTTGTCATTCTCTGTGTACCTGTCCTCGCCCACCCTAAGTTTAATCACCTGTTCCTTCACTGTTGTCTTCCTCCTGATGTGACTGTGTAGTAGCTTTGGTTCGTCTTGGCTTTGTTAGCTATATCACTTTCATACCTTTTCTCAGCTGCTCTCTCACTGACATACTCGTTCCTGGTTCTCTGGTATCTCTCTCTACTTTCTGGTGTTCTGTTATTACGGAAGTTCCTCCATGCCCTTTTGTTCAGCTCCTTTGCTTTCATACATTCCCGATTAAACCACGGATTCTTCCTTTGCTTCTCTGTTTTTTCCTGTTGGGCTGGGACAAACCAGCCCTCTCTGTGTGTGTGTGTGTACTCACCTATATGTACTCACCTATATGTGTCTGCAGGATCGAGCATTGACTCTTGGATCCCGCCTTTCGAGCATCA
>WNGS01044531.1:0-13359 GCA_020271785.1 Procambarus virginalis
ATCAGCATATCTATGTCTGCATATGCCCTGTGCATAAATTTGCATAAGTCTGTCCTTTTGGTCTGACTCGCTCTATCGGGAACCGTGTAGTGTCTGTACCTATCGAGCTGTCAGTGCTGTCTGTTTCACTTTCTAGTTAACTATCATCTACATCCGGGCCTACTGAGTCAAAGTTTACAACTTCCTGAGTTTCAGCCTCGGTTTCATCCCTGACTATAGCTCCACCCTGGTATATTAGAATTGTTGTTGTTCTTCCCACGCCTTCTGGATGGCTGGTAGGCTTTCAATGAACGATGTTTCCGTTCCTGCGTCATGTTATCTAGAAGGTTTTTTAGGATATTCCAAGCTGGCAGGTCATTTTTTACACACCCAGAGAGTGGCCAGCTCTCAGTGCCGTGGTGTTACTCACTCCTGTACAAGCCGAATGAAATCTATTCTTACAGATATAACATTCAATTCCCGTCGCCTTCGACTTAAGGAGTTGTACAGTGGCCACAAATTTGTTTATTTACTCCCATTGCCTTGTTTTGTTGTATATATCTATATATTTATAATATTATATGTATACCGTATATTTGTAATAATATATGTGTTTATTTGTTCTACAGTATGGTCAGTACTTATCGCACGGTCGAGGGTGAGGCTCCCAGAGGCTGTACAGTTGACACGGTGTTGTCCCAGGCCGCGGCTGGAGGCCGTCAGTTGCCAGTTACTTGGGTTATAACACTGATATATTAATTTGCCTGTATTACAATAAGGGATTTTCTGCTTTATTTCCGACTTGCAATAGTATTCACTTTCTTACTAATTTCTCGAACCACGTCCCCCAATTACACTTGTTGGAAACCAATTTGCTAGTAAGCACACACACACACGGCGGGCACACGGGACGTGGGTCCATGGGTGGGTTCTGAAACCACGAGGTGGACTCCACACGAAATTCACTTGTTATTTCCTTAAAGCACAAAAGTCGGATGTCAGTCACTATAGTATATTGTTTAGTAAGTAGAGACGCACTTTATGAGATATCTGACTGTGTTTAGTTCCTGTATCACTGAAATATCCCGAGATATATAGTGTTTTTTCACAGAGCTCGTGCTCACGTGTGCTCTCCCCTCCCCACACGCTAGTAGTGAGAGTGGTGAGTAGTAATGGCTGAGTCAGGGTGATGGATGCTCATTGTAATGAATGAGTCAGGGAGATGGATGAGTCAGGGAGATGGATGAGCCAGGGTAATGGACGAGTCGGTGATGGATGAGTCCGAATGATGGATGAGTCATTGTGATGAAGGCGTCAGGGTGATGGATGAGTCATTGTGATGAAGGCGTCAGGGTGATGGATGAGTCTTTGTGAGGATGAGTCACAATTATGGATAAGGTAAGTTAATGGATGAATCAGTGTGATGGATGAGTCATTTTGATGGAAGAGTCCTGGTGATGGACGAGACAGAATGATGGACGAGTCATGGTGATGGATAAGTCAGTGATGGATCAGTGAGAGTAATGGATGAGTCAGGTTGATGGATAAGTCAGTGTGATGGACGAATCAGGGTGATGGATGAATCAGGGTGGTGGATAAGTCAGGGTGATGGATGATTCAGAGGGATGGATGAGTCAGAGTGTTGAATGAGTCAGAGTGATGTGTGCGTGTGTCAGGGTGACATTATAACATATTTTCATCTGAGATTCATTTATTTGTTTCATCTTCGGAATTATATTACCATGAACGGAGTGCATGCAACAGTACCGTCAGTAGGTAGTGCACGCAATATTACATTATGGTAGTCGGCAGTGCACGCAATATTATATTAACGTAGTCGGAAGTGCACGCAAAATTATATTATTTTACTTGGCAGTGCACGCAATATTACATTATGGTAGTCGGCAGTGCACGCGATATTTTATTAACGTAGGCAGCAGTGCACGCAATATTACATTAAAGTAGTCGCAAGTGCACGCAACACTACATTAAGGTAGTCGGCAGTGCACGCAATATGTTAACGTACTCGGCAGTGCATGCAATATTATACTAACGTAGTTGGCAGTGCACGCAATACTATATTTAGGTAGTCAGCAGTGCGCGCAATATTATATTAAGGTAGCCGGCACTACACGCAATGTTATATTAAGGTTAGCGGCATTGCACGCAATATTATATTAAGGTAGTCGGCAGTGCACGCAATATTATATTAACGTAATCAGCAGTGCACGCAATATTATATTTACGTAGTCGGCAATGCACTGAATATTAAAAATAACGTAGGCGGCAGTGCACGCAATATCATATTAACGAAGGCGGTAGTGTACGCAATATTATATTAACGTAGTCCGCAGTGCACGCAATATAATATTAACGTAGGCAGCAGTGCACGCAATATTTTATTAAGGTAGACAACAGTGCACGCAATATTTTATTAACGTAGTCGGCAGTGCACGCAATATTATATTAGCGTAGAAAGCAGTGCACGCAATATTATATTAAGGTAGGCAGCAGTGCACAACTTGTCACCATTGTTACGAATCCTTCGTAACCGGGTTCTTTATAAACTTAATCCCACTCAAGTTCGGAGGACCTTAATCTTGGTGGAAATGTAGTGTAATGTTTAAAGGAAGAAAGACACTTACAATATCCCGTTATTATTTCCCATCACCATTAGAATCCATATATATAATATATACAACGCTATGAGAGGTCAAAAAGATTGGCGTTGCTAGCCCTTACGCTAGCCTGCTTCACGGTTGCCACTCACAAAGTGCTTCTGCCGAGGTCTTCTTCGCGCACTCGCTGGTACGCCCAAGCAACAAAGCCAGCAACACTACCAGCCCACGTGGCTAGTCCATCAAGGAGTAAAGTCCACAGCGCTCGACCAGCCCACGTGGCTAGTCCATCAAGGAGTAAAGTCCATAGCGCTCGACCAGCCCACGTGGCTAGTCCATCAAGGAGTAAAGTCCACAGCGCTCGACCAGCCCACGTGGCTAGTCCATCAAGGAGTAAAGTCCATAGCGCTCGACCAGCCCACTTAGCTAGTCCATCCAGGTCGACCTCTGTCTTTCACTGCCCCGACTTCACTGCCTTCCCTAGCCTGCCTCTGGTCTCTGGTCACCTTTCAGCCTGGCAGACTAAAAGATGGAAACCTATGATTACTGGGAGGGTCAACTTTTATAGTTCAGCACCCGGATCGTAGATGGCGCCGAAGTCCGTCACAACCATACAACTTGTCACCATACAACTTGTCACCATACAACTTGTCACCACTTGTCACCACATAACTTGTCCCCATACAATTTGTCACCATACAATTTGTCACCATACAACTTGTCACCACATAACTTGTCACCATATTGTCACCATACAACTTGTCACCACTCAATTGACACCATACAACTTGTCACCATACAACTTGTCACCACTTAACTTGTCACCACTCAATTTGACACCATACAACTTGTCACCACTCAACTTGTCACCACTCAATTTGACACCATACAACTTGTCACCATACAACTTGTCACCACACAATTTGACACCACTCAACTTGTCTCCACACAATTTGACACCAATCAACTTGTCTCCACACAATTTGACACCACACAACTTGTCACCACACAACTTGTCACCACACAACCTGTCACCACACAACCTGTCACCACACAACCTGTCACCACACAACTTGTCACCACACAACCTGTCACACACACAACTGTCACACACACAACCTGTCACACAACACACACAACTGTCACCACACCACACAACCTGTCACCACACAACCTGTCACCACACAACCTGTCACCACACAACCTGTCACCACACAACTTGTCACCACACAACCTGTCACCACACAACTTGTCACCACACAACCTGTCACCACACAACTTGTAACCACACAACCTGTCACCACACAACTTGTCACCACACAACTTGTCACCACACAACTTGTCACCACACAACTTGTCACCACACAACTTGTCAACACACAACCTGTCACCACACAACTTGTCACCACACAACTTGTCACCACACAACTTGTCACCACACAACTTGTCACCACACAACTTGTCACCACACAACTTGTCACCACACAACTTGTCACCACACAACTTGTCACCACACAACTTGTCACCACACAACTTGTCACCACACAACTTGTAACCACACAACCTGTCACCACACAACTTGTCACCACACAACTTGTCACCACACAACCTGTCACCACACAACTTATAACCACACAACTTGTAACCACACAACTTGTCACCACACAACCTGTCACCACACAACTTGTAACCACACAACCAGTCTCCACACAACCTCTCACCACATAACCAGTCACCACATAACTTCACTATCACTACATAACTTTCCTGTGTGTATATTGACTAATTTGCTCAGCAACATACCCACCTCCAGAGAATGTGCTGTTGAGAGGTGTGGATGCTCAAGAACACAACCTTGTGGATGTCACAACTTGACATATAATATTTTTTAAATCAGTGCCACAGAAGGTGTTGCAAACACGTGTTATATCTTAGCAGACGAAAATTGGAAAATATGTTGACCTATGTTTCCGTGGGCGGGCAGTTCACGCACCATATTAATAGTGAGGGCTGGCAGTACACGCACCATATTAATAGTGAGGGCTGGCAGTACACGCACCATATTAATAGTGAGGGCGGCAGTACACGCACCATATTAATAGTGAGGGCTGGCAGTACACGCACCATATTAATAGTGAGGGCTGGCAGTACACGCACCATATTAATAGTGAGGGCTGGCAGTACACGCACCATATTAATAGTGAGGGCTGGCAGTACACGGAGCTCAGCAGGAAGAAGATGTGTCACTGGGTTAAGAGCTCAGTTTCCCGCCTCCGTTGACACCTCGTTCATCAGTGACACGCTTCTCTCCGCCCTCCGCCACGCTCATGCTTCACTCTCCCCACCTATTTATTCTCTACTTTTTTCCCCTTCACAGTGTTTAGTGATTTTTTCTGTTAATCTGTCATCACCTGAACTTAAAATTGATCACTCGTAACTAGTGACTAACTCAAAAATATCTATGGTAACGTAATACTTTTCTTCAAAGTCTGTTGGATTTTTTCCATAAATTTATTTTCTTATTTACTGGTAAGGGTTTCGTTGAATGAAATTTGTTTGAGTCAGCTCTGATCAAATGATGTAACAACAACCATAATGTAAGCCCTGGCATTTACAAATTTGATTCCCATATAATCTTCAATATAGCACGCCAATTCAATGTAGCATCCATGTTTTTTATTTTATTTTGGTTTTCTAACCGGCGTCACTTTTAGGGATTAAACGCTATTCTCCTGTATTTTTGTTGATTCCCTTAATTGTAATATAAGAGGAAGGAATATTTGTTTTAAATTTATCCTTAGTTCAATCTTGCCGACTTTCTCCACAAAGTAAAGTTTCATCCCCATTTCTTGGTGACCTGTCTCTCCCTGGGGGCTGGCTATAAGGTCTGCCCACCAACGCCTTACGGCAAAAACAAATAATCAGCACTCCACACACACAGGACCGGGATCACCGCGGTCGGACGTGCCCATCTCCTCTCCTGCTGGCAAGCTGTGTTCCCACACAACTGCCGGCACAACTTCATACTCCAGGTTCTCCTGACAATCTTAGCTCTTGAGGCGTTGCCAGAGAAAATGGCAAACAAAGTGAGTGCGACTCATCGAAGTCTACAAGTTTTCTGAACTCGAAATTGCAGCAGCCAATGACAAGGCAGCATCACTAGGACCAGTTGACATCCATATGCATGGTAACGAGGCCACGGTAATCGTGGCAACAAAAGCAGACCTACAGAAGATCCTTGATCCGGAACGCCGGGTCCCACTACTAGAGGCGAACCTCTCACAGATTCGTCCCAAACAAATCACTGCCGGGAAAACGAAATATGTGAACAGGCTGAACCGCTGGTTAGTGGGTGAGGTACGCGACACCATAGTGCATCAAGTGAACGAAGAAAACCCTACACTGAGAGCGACGACAGCTCTAGTCATCAAGAAGACTAATGACGCCACTCGACCCACGATGAAGATGACGTTCCAAACAGCAGAGCAGGCCCAGGAAGCAATGAAGAACGGTTTCAAGCGCTATGGAATCACCATCTCACCAAACCAGATCGCCATTAAGAAGACCTACAACGTGAGACAGTGCTTTAAGTGCTTTAGTTACGAAAGATTTGAAATGTAGAATTTGGCAACATAAATACTCTGTAAGACATGGCCATTTGTCTAATGCTTTGTTTTCTCATTTGTCAGAAAATGCTCACCAAATTGATTGGGAGATGGCTTCTTCAATAACGAATTGTAAAATCACTTATAACAGGAACATAATTGAATCTGCTTTAATACAGATTACAAAAGAATGTAATTTGAACATTAGCAGTGGTTTAGATAACTTACATCCATTTTTGATAGATCAATTAAAGGGCGATTTGAGTAAGATCATTGATGCACATTTGTCTCACTAATTCATTGTAAATATTTACTATCTTATGCTATTATTATCCATATATATCTATTAGTGCGTATAAAGAGGAGCTGCCTCGCATGGGCCGATAGGCCTTCTGCAGTTCTTATGCGGCTCTTATTTGTAGCCACCTAATTCCCATTCATTTTACATTGCACCTCACCTCACTTCACCTCTCTCTCTTGTCTATCTTTATGTCCAATACATGACTTGTAAATCTTTTCTTCTGAAGATGTATTAATATTCGAAAGTACTTAAGGAAATTCCTCTTTCATTTTTCCTCCGTGGTCTGACATTGTCACATTTTTAATCACGTGTTTATTTTCGTGATATGCATACACACACACACACACACACATATACAATATATATATATATATATATATATATATATATATATATATATATATATATATATATATATATATATATATATATATATATACGAACAGGCCTGAATGGTCCCCAGGCATATATGCAACTGAAAACTTACAACCCAGAAGTGACTCGAACCCATACTGCCAGGAGCACTTTGCAACTGGTGTACATGACCCCTTACCCACTCGACCATCACGACCGGACAAAAGATGATGGTAGTCGAGGCTAATTTCCCATCATCTCGCCGGCACTCTGATGGTAATCTTGGGCATGGTATTTTATCAAATCACTTCATGCTTTGGGGCACACACGAGGAACACAAATGTGAACAAGCTTGAATGGTTTTCAGTTTATATATATATATATATATATATATATATATATATATATATATATATATATATATATATATATATATTGTGGTACCATCTCTGGTGCCAATGTGGAGACCCATAGCCTCAGAGAAGAAAATAAAAAGTATTCAGAGGAGACCTTGTGGTTTCTCACTGAACACTAATATTATCTTCTCCTACCACCCCCCATATTTTGTATGTACACATATATATTTGTTTAATTTGAACTTTGTTGCAAAAAATGAGTTACATATAGGGTACAAAGATGGTTATCATAGGTTGTCGAGTTCCTCCAGCTCCTCAGATGGCGAGCAGGAACCCTGAATGTAGTGCGCATTTCCCCTCTGTATCGCCACGCTGAGGCGCTGGAAAAGAAAGCTGGCAGCTCTAGGGTCCCTTGTTGTTTCAATGAGCCTAGAACCCAGTTCCTTCAAAAAACTGGAAACACTTTTACCCCAGGCGCCGAGTGTCTCAGAAGCAATGGGGACAAAATTGTAGTGGTGATCCAGCTTTCTGTACATACGGGATTTGGCTGCTTCCCTGTGGGTGGCAGCGCTACCTGGTTGTGCAACACCGAGGTCAATGTATATATATATATATATATATATATATATATGTATATATATATATATATATATATATATATATATATATATATATATATATATATATATATATATATATATATTGTGACGGTAACGAGTTGGAAATGGTGGTCGGCAGTCTTCCAACTAGCAGGTGTCAGTGCTGGGCCACATATAATATATAAAAAAAAGAAAAGGAAAAAAAGAGAAAAAAAAGAATGACTGCGTGATTTGGTAATCTGTGGTAAGGTTGGAAAGACTAAAAGCAATAATAAAAATATGGATTTTAATAACAATAAAAACACAAATTGAAATAAATGCAAAATCTTGGCTTACTGGCAAAAATAATAAACAATATAAACATGAAAATAGATTACGTTAATGGGGAGGAGAATTGATATACAAAAGTAAGTAAAATATGAATGCTGGAATATATGCACTAACTATGAACCTCTATTTGACCACACTGAGTGAGTCACTTAGGAGTTCACAGCTTGCGAGCACACAATATTCTGGCTGGCAGAAACGCAAGGGACTCCAACAATAACTGGTGAGGTCTTGTGATTGGCGGGGAGCCGGAGTGGAGTGTTGGTTGGCGGCCAATGAGGAAGCTGGATGGTCGCAAGTCGCTCGTTAGGCCGTTGAAGGGTTCGGCGCGTCGACCAGGTGCAGCAGTGGGGGGGAAGGAGGGAGTTGCTGGTACGTGTGGCTAATATGTACGTTTAGCCACTACAAAACGTATCTTGTATATTGATGAGGACAGGCGTGATTCGCAGAAATAGCAGGCTAAATCTCTGATAAGAGATTATCGTCACAATATATATATATATATATATATATATATATATATATATATATTATATGTATATATATTATTAAATATGACCGAAAAAGTAAGATTAATAATTCTAACACGAATTTTCTCAATATTTCTTATATTTCTTTTCACTGTTGATGGTAATTGAAAAATCAATTCTCCAAAATTTATTTTTATTTCTAGTCTGACACGACACTTGAACGCATTTCGTAATAACATATTACATTTTCAAAGACTTTTAGTTTACACACAAGGTCAACAAATTGATCGAAACTGTGAACGCCAAGAAATCCGGACTCCACCTGCCAAAGATTGTTGACCTTTGCTTTCATTTCGGCTGTCTACAGTTGAATTGAAAGCAAAGGTCAACAAATGATCGAAACTGTGAATGCCAAGAAATCCGGACTCCACCTGCCAAAGATATTAGGGAATATAAACCTGGATACGGTATGGAAATGTCAAGACACGTAAAGCTGGAAACCCACTTCAGCCAATCATCAGTCAGATACCCACACCCACGTACAGACTGGCGAAGCGACTCAACGGCTTGCTGACTCCTTATGTCCCTTGCGCCTTCAGCCTGAAGTCTCCAAAGAAATTTGTTGACTTACTGCGGGGAACACGGGCCACAGGGATAAGAGTCTCGTTGGACGTAGCATCACTGTTTACCAACGTACCTGTGGATGAAACAATTGGGATGATAACGGACAGAGTGTATTATCCTGCCTGAACTCCTCTTGACATAGCAGAAAACATTCTAAGGAAACTACTCCAAGCTTGTACTAAAGCGGCACCCTTCTTGAGCCCGGATGGGCACATGTATAAGCAAGTAGATGGCGTCGCCATGGGTTCTCCCCTAGGTGTCCTGTTTGCGAACTTCTACATGGGTACCATCAAGCAAAGGTCTTACTCGACATGAACTTGAAACCGGCCATATACTGCAGGTATGTTGACGACATTTTACACAGGTACCTGATGTCAACATCTGCAGGAGCTGAAGGAGGCCTTTGAGCAGAATTCTGTGTTGCGTTTCACTTACGAGATGGAGAAGGATGGGAAGCTGCCCTTTCTAGATGTAACAGTCATGGAAAGGAGCGGAGGTTTCCACACTGCAGTCTACACTAAGGAAACAAACATAGGAATGTGCTTAAATGCCAACAGTGACTGCCCAGACAGGTACAAGAGGAGTGTGTGTTAACGCTTATGTCGACCGTGCTCTCAGCCACAGCTCAGGATGGAAGCAAGTCGATGAAGAACTCTGTAGGTAGGCAGGTCCTAGTCAACAACGGCTTCTCCATGGTTTCATTGAAGACATCATAAGAGGAAGGTGAAACGCCATGCAACCTCTGAAGATACAACTAACACAACACTATACCCCCTATTAGACTATTTTACAGGAACTTCTTTTCCACAGCTCATAAATGGAGGAAAGGGTCCTGAAAGATATTGTTAATAGAAACGTTAACCCTACAGACAAAAATCAGAAGATACAACTGACGATTTACTATAAAACCAAAAAAAACGGCCAGCCTACTCATGAGAAACTCTCCAGACACAAAGCAGAACGCTTTAAAAGAGACCAAGTCGTCTATGCCTTCAAATGCCCTCTTGGGGACTATAAGCCTCAAAAACTCAGTATATAGGCAAGACAACAACATCTCTTCCAGGCGATTAACGATGATAAGCAACAGGGCTCCATTAAGGAACATATAATCTCTTCCCACACCAGACCATCACCAGAGAAATCTTAGCAAACAACACAGAAATCATCGGTAGATACAGCGATAGCAGGCGGCTTGACATCTGCGAGGCACTACACATCAAGAAGTCAACGCCAGCAATCAACAGCCAATTAATGCACAACTATATCTATTAACCCACTTCAAGACTCCGCTCCAATATAGACGAATCAAGAAATATGGGCCAATAGGCCCTCTGCAGTTACTTCCATTCTACCTTCAATTTACCCAATTAATACCCAATATTTCGTGTTCTGTCTGTGTTGAAAGTTTTGTTCACCTCATCCAAAACTGTTGTAACATATCACCTCACCCAAAATGCATTGGATTTTGATCGTACTATAGTGAAACCAAATTATATTAAGTTTCTTAAAAATCAAAGACAATTTTTCAAGTTCACTCGCATAAGGTACAACCAATGAGTTACTAATTTCTGGTTTCGCCTTGGGGATGTGATTTTAAAACGTACGCTTGGCTTGTTCAAACGAGAAATCCAAAAACCTCCTTAGGATATTGTAAACTCTTCCCGATTTCATATATTATAGCAATCTCTTCATCAAAAAACTCAGGGCTGCACACCCTCAAAGCTCGTTGAAACATTCCTGAAAATACTGACTGTTTAACTATACTATGATGATTCGAATAAAAATGAACATACGAACCCACGTTGGTAGGCTTCCTATACACACTGAATTTGAACTTTCTAGTGACTCTATGAATCATAATGTCCAAAAACGGAAGCATACTATTCACACTCAGTCTCACAAGTGAATTTTATTGAATGTAGGCCACTGTGAGACTTGTGTTCACTTGTGAGACTGAGGTGAATGGTTACTCTTCCGTTTTTGGACATTAAGATTCATAGAGCACTAGAAGAGTTCAAATTTAATGTGTTAGGAAACCTACCAACGTGTCTCGTATGTTACATTTTATTCGAATCATCATAGCTAAAGTATAACTGGCAGTATTTTCAGGAATGTTTCTACGAGCTTTGAGGGTGTGCAGCCCTGAGTTTTTTGATGAGGATTGCATATATATATGTAAATCGGGAAGTAGTTACAATATCCTAAGAGGTTTTTGGATTTCGTCTGTTTGAACAAGCTAAGCGTACGTTTTATAATCACACCCTAAGGCGAAACAGAAATTATTAACTCATTGGTTGTACCTTATGCAAGTGGGCACTTGAAAAATTGTCTCTTGATTTTTTAAGAACTACTTAATATAATTGGTGTTCACTTAATAGTACGATCAAATCCAATTTAATAAAAAAACTCCCTGACTGGCCAGCAGTTGCGTGTATTCAATTCCCTGCACATGATTGTGATTCTGTGTACCTTGGGAGCAAACAGGAAGTCCTTACAATTGCGGTTTGTCACCAACATGCTTATAGTATAGATAGAACTGCCCAATACGTCTAATGCATTGTATTCTACCATACTAATTTATATGCGATCATCAATATATAACTGGAATGGTGCAAAAGAGCATTACCAATTGTGGGGATTTCGTGGGAACGGGAATTTGATTGAATTGCTCTACATCAGTCAGTGTCCAAATCTTCTTAATGTTAGTACATGGAATGTACAAACTTGATCCATTTTTTAGTATAATATTGCATAACAGTTTAAGAAAAAACTTGTAAATTGTTTAAGAGAGTTACAAGGGTCTATTATATTTTATATTTATATATTCATTTTATATGCATGTTCATGAGGCTTTTGCTTTATCTTTCATCTTTTTTTCTCTGACCGGCTTAATCCTCTTTGACCATTCTAAGCTAAGGCTTTACCTGGTCTCTGGTTAATTCTTTCCCTAGGGTTTGGGTTGGTCAGGTGTCGGCCTCTATATAGTCCTCCCCAATTCCCTTCTCCTCTTGTCAGTCTGGTTGACAAAGTGCTTAACAAGTCGAAACGTTACACTTCTTTCATTTTCTCTGTGGATTTTCCGCATAAAATGATCAGTGTTTTGTGATCGCTCAATTGCTATAATATATATACATAATGCCTGGGGGACTATATATATATAGTCCTCACGGCGCATATAGTGCCCTGGGGACCATTCAGGCTTGTTTGCATTGGGTTCCTCACGTGTGCCACCAAAGAATGAGGTTGATTTGCATAAAATGATATGCCCAAGATTACCATCGCGGTGCCCGGCGGGGAAGTGGTTCAAATAGGCTTCCGGCTATCACTTCCTTTGTCCGGATCGTGATGGTCAAGCGGGATAAGGGTCCGTAGATTACCAGTTTGTGTTGCTCCTGGGAGTATGGTTTCGAGTCACTTCTGGGTGTGAGTTTTCAGTCGCATATAGTCCTGGGGACCATTCAGGGACTTGTTTGCATTTGTGTTCCTCACGTGTGGCCCCAAAGAATGAGGTGATTTGATAAAATGCTATCCAAGATTACCTTCCCGAGTGCCGGCGGGGAAGTGGTTTCAAATAGCTTCGGCTATCACTTCCTTTGTCTAGGTCGTGTATGAGTCAAGCGGATATAAGGCGTCCCTGTAGTACCAGTTGCGTTGCTCCTCTCTGGGGAGTATGGGTTCGAGTCATTTCTGGGGTCGTGAGTTTCCAGTCGCATATAGTCCTGGGCCGGACCATTCAGGCTGTTTGTATATATATAAGATAATATAATATATATAATATATATATATATATATATATATATATATATATATATATAGTATATTTTGATAGCAGTCTTTCCTGTAGACATATAATATTCAATATGACCGAATAAGTAAGATTAATAATTCTAACATGAATTTCTCAATATTTCTTTTATTTCTTTTCACTGTTGATGGTAATTGAAAAATCAATTCTACAAAATTTATTTTTCTTCTAGTCTGACGCGACACTTGAACGCATTTCACAATAAATTATTACATTTTCAAAGACTTTTAGTTTACACACACACAACTATAAACTGCAAACACTAAACAGAGTTCTGGCTATGCTGTGATTTAAACAGCTTTCATTTTTCATTTTATACCT
>WNGS01044531.1:40372-51732 GCA_020271785.1 Procambarus virginalis
TTGTCCAAGGACACAGAATCACAATCATTGCAGGGAATTGAATACACGCAACCTGCTGTATCAGGGGAGTTTTTTATTAAATTGGATTTGATCGTACTATTAGTGAACACCAAATTTATATTAAGTTTCTAAAAATCAAAGACAATTTTTCAAGTCCACTCGCATAAGGTACAACCAATGAGTAATTAATCTGGTTTGCCTTAGGATGTGATTATAAAACGTACGCTTGGCTTGTTCAAACGAGAAATCCAAAAACTCTTAGGATATTGTAAACTCTTCCCGATTTCATATATTATAGCAATCTCTTCATCAAAAAAAACAGGGCTGCACACTCAAAGCTCGTAGAAACATTCCGAAAATACTGCCCGTTTAACTTTACTATGATGATTCGAATAAAAATGAACATACGACCCCACGTGGTAGGTTTCCTATACACATTAATTTGAACTTTCTAGTGACTCTATGACTCATAATGCCAAAACGGAAGCATACCATTCACCTCAGTCTCACAAGTGAACACAAGTTCACAAGTGGTACTTCATTAAATTCTGTGAGACTGGGTGAATGGTATGCTTCCGTTTTTGGACATTATGATTCATAGAGTCACTAGAAAGTTCAATTTAATGTGTATAGGAAACCTCCCAACGTGGGGTCGTATGTTCATTTTATTCGAATCATCATAGTAAAGTTAAACGGGCAGTATTTTCAGGAATGTTTCTACGAGCTTTGAGGGTGTGCAGCCCTGAGTTTTTGATGAAGAGATTGCTTAAATATGAAATCGGGAAGAGTTTACAATATCTAAGAGGTTTTTGGATTTCTCGTTTGAACAAGCCAAGCGTACGTTTATAATCACATCCCTAAGGCGAAACCAGAAATTATAACTCATTGGTTGTACCTTATGCGAGTGGACTTGAAAAATTGTCTTTGATTTTTAAGAAACTTAATATAAATTGGTGTCCACAATAGTACGATCAAATCCAATTTAATAAAAAACTCCCTGATACAGCAGGTTGCGTGTATTCAATTCCCTGCAATGATTGTGATTCTGTGTACCTTGGACAAACAGGAAAGTCCTTACAATTGCGGTTGTCACAAATGCTTATAGTATTAGAACTGCCCAAACGTCTAATGCATTGTATCTACATACGAATTTATGCGATCACAATATTAACTGGAATGGTGCAAAAAGCATTACCAATTGTGGGGATTTGTGGAACGGAATTTGATTGAGTCTGCTCTAATCAGTCAGTGTCCAAATCTTCTTAATGTTAGTACTGGAATGTACAAACTTGATCCATTTTTAAGTTATAATATTGCACAACAGTTTAAGAAAAAACTGTAATTGTTAAAGAGGCTTACAAGGTCTCATTATAATTTTATATTTATATATTCATTTATTGCATGTTCATGAGGCTTTCTTTAATCTTTCATCCTTTTTTTCTCTGACCGCTTAATCCTCTTTGACCATTCTAAGCTAAGCTTTACCTGTCTCTGGTAATTCTTTCCCTAGGTTGGGTTGGTCAGGTGTCGGCCTATATATCCTCCCAATTCCCTTCTCCTCTTGTCAGTCTGGTTTGACAAAGGCTTTAACAAAGTCGAAACGTTACCTTCTTTCATTTTTCTCTGTGGATTTCCGCATATATAATATATGTATATAATAATATATATATATATATATATATATTAATATAGTATAATATATATATAATATGTGTGGTGTGTGTGGTGGTGTGGTGTGTGGTGTGTGTGTGTGTGTGTGTGTAACTGAAAAACTCACACCCAGAAGTGACTCGAACCCATACTGCCAGGAGCAAGCAACTGGTGTGTACAGGACACCTTATCCACTCTACCATCACGACTAGACAAAAGTGATGGTACCCAAGGCTATTTGCTCATCAGCCCGCCAGCACTCTGATGGTAATCTTGGGCATAGTATTTTATCAAATCACCTCATTCTTTTTTTGTCCGGTCGTGATGGTCGAGTGGAAAAGTGTCCTGTACACACCAGTTGCATTGCTCCTGGCAGTATGGGTTCGAGTCACTTCTGGGGTGTGAGTTTTCAGTTGCATATAGTCCTGGGGTTCATCTGGGGTTCAGTTGCATATAGTCTTTTGAGTTGCATATAATCCTGGTTCCAAGGGTGTTATAGCCGGGGGAAAGGGTGTAGAGATAAGCTCCCACAGCCTGTAAAGTACCCATGATGGCGTGCATCTCAAATACCCTCTGACAACCAAGTCCAGCTCCTGGCCTGCACGTGTGTCTTAGCCTCTAGGCCTGGCAGAACTGCTTCTACCACAGGAGAAGGGGCGAAGGCGGGTCTCTGGCGCCTTAAACCAGTTGCTTCGGGCAGATGGGACTCGTTAGCCTGGAAAGGCAGCCCATCCAGTGGAAGAAAACCCCAATTCAAACTCTGCTGTCTTGTGGCTAAACCCACTCATGGGAAAGACTTCGGGAGTCAACCCTGAGGAAAAATCCGGAGTCGGAGTCCCTAAGGCAGTTTGCAGCTGTTTACAGCTACATTCTGGCAACTCCTGCGACGACACTGGTGCCAAGGGTATCGGCACCTGCCCTTCCCTTGGATCACATCGGTGGCGTGAAGGGTATCTGCTGCATGGGCAACAGCTGGTCCTCCATAATTACTGCCCAGGCCTGTGCCCTGGAGAGGACACTCCAGCATCGCCTTGGCGATGGCTCAACACGGGAAGTGACAATTACCAGTGATAAGCCTACCACTCATTGGCGTAGAGTAAGGCGCCAGGGGTTGCTTCCGTCGGTGGGAGAAATCATCCAATTTCATAGGACAGCTACCGCCCGCCTCAAGCTGGGCAGCCCCCAGCCAATAAGGTGCTGTCCCGCCACGGTCCGCCTGCTCCACTGGGTGCGTGGGGCTTAGGCCACAATCCAATAAGCGGATCGTCAACCCATGCACCAGGCAAAAGGAAACGAACACAGCCACCCAGCTCTCAAACTGGGCACATGAAATGTAAGGACCATGACACCAGGTCTCTTGGAAGATCTACTGGAAGTGAACGACGCCCGCAAGACAGCTGTGACCAACAATGAACCGCGCAGGCTCCAGATGGACATAGTCGCCCTGCAAGAGACACGTCTGCCTGCAACTGGCAGCATACGGGAGAAGGACTTTACCTTCTTCTGGCAGGGCAAACCACCAGAAGAGGTAAGGGAGCATGGCGTTGGCTTTGCCATCAGGAACAGGTTGTTAGGGTCCATAGTACCGCCTATGAAGGGGTCTGCAAGGATCATCAAACTTCAGCTTCATACAGTAGTAGGAATGGTCAGCCTCATCCATGCCTATGCACCAACACTGACCTCCTCTACCAAAGCGAAGGACCAGTTCTATGATGACCTCGGCCTAGCTCTCAGAGACGTACCTCAACAAGAGCCAGTCTTCCTCCTGGGAGAGTTTAATGCAAGAGTTGGTTCTGATCACAGCTCTAGGCCTTCCTGCCTGGGCCAGTTTGGATTTGGGAAGATGAATGAGAGTGGGCAGAGCCTCCTGGAGTTCTGCTGCCGTCATGATCTCGGCATCACCAATTCCTTCTTCGACACCAAGCCCCAGCATAAGGTTTCCTGGAGACATCCCAGGTCTAAGCATTGGCACCAACTTGACCTGGTGCTTATGCGGCGTAACAATCTGAGAAATGTCAAACTGACCTGCAGCTTCCAGAGCGCAGATTGCGACACCGACCACTCTCTCGTCGTTTGCAGAGAAAAGTTCCAGCCCAGGAAAATCCACAGAGCAAAGAAGGAGGGAAGACCACGCATTAATGTAAACAAAACCCATGACCTTCACAAGGTGGAGGAATTCACTGCGGCGCTGGTAAATGCCCTTCCTGTACCACCCTGCGATAGCGCAAGTGAGAGGTGGTTACATCTCAGGTGAACTATTTTCAACACTGCCATGTCCACCTTCGGTAAAAGGCAGAACAAGTCAGCAGATTGGTTCGAGGCCAGTGCAGCAGAACTGTTACCCCTCGTAGAGGAAAAGAGACGAGCTCTCTCATCCTACAAGAACCTGCCCTCAGAAAGGAACCTACAGGCCCTCCGTACTGCCCGCAGTAGAGTTCAACAAACTGAGGCGTTGTGCTAACGATTACTGGCTTCGACTCTGTTCCAGCATCCAGACTGCGGCCACTGTCGGCAACATAAGAGGCATGTACGAAGGGATCAAACAGGCAACAGGCCCTACACAAAACCGGATGGCTCCTCTAAAGTCAGCCACTGGTCCCTTCATTAAAGACCGTGATCAACAGATGAATCGCTGGGTGGAACATTACTCCGAACTCTACTCCAGAGAGAACTTGGTCAGCGTAGAGGCTTTGGATGCAATCGAATGCCTGCCCATCATGGAAGAACTTGATCTTGAACCAACTGTGGAAGAAGTTGAGAATGCAGTGGATTCACTTTCCTCAGGGAAGGCCCCAGGAGACGACGGGATTCCGCCTGAAGTTCTCAAGTACGCTCGTGGAACACTTAAATCTGAGCTTCAAGAACTTCTGTGCCAGTGCTGGAGGGAGGGCTCGGTGCCACAAGACATGAGAGATGCAAACATCATCACTCTCTACAAAAATAAAGGTGACAGAAGTGATGTAAACAACTATCGCGGCATATCCCTCCTCAGCGTCGTTGGCAAACTCTTTGCTAGGGTCGTTTTGGTCAGGTTTCAGATTCTTGCCAAAAGAGTGTACCTCAAGTCACAGTGTGGTTTCCGAGCAGAGAGGTCGACCACTAACATGGTGTTCTCCCTGAGACAGCTTCAAGAAAAGTGCAGGGAACAGAGAAAAGCCTTGTACATTGCCTTCATTGACCTTACAAAGGCCTTCGACCTCGTGAGTAGGGACGGACTCTTCAAGATCTTGGCCAAAATTGGCTGTCCACCCATCCTACTCAGCATGATACAAACGTTCCACAAGGACATGAAGGGGACAGTCGTGTACGACGGCTCAACTTCTGAACCATTCAACATTAACATGGTGTTAAACAGGGGTGTGTTCTTGATCCAACCCTGTTCGGGATCTTCTTCGCGATCCTCGTCAAGCATGCCTTTGGAACAACCACAGAAGGCATCTATCTCCGTACAAGATCTGGTGGAAAGCTCTATAATCTATCCAGACTCCGAGCAAAGAGAAAAGTACAGATGCGAATCCTCAGGGAGTTCCTCTTCGCCGACGACGCAGCGATCACCACACACACAGCAGAAGGCCTGCAGCAGCTACTCAACCGCTTTGCCACAGCATGTTCCGCATTCGGCCTGGCAATCAGCCTGAAGAAGACACAGGTGATGGGACAAGATGTCAATGAGCCTTGCATAGTAGGCTGAGAAGTGCGTTCTAGATACTAGGTAAGATATATATATATATATATATATATATATATATATATATATATATATATATATATATATATATATACAATATATATGTGTGTGTGTATGTGTGTGTAAGATTAAAGGGTAAGATTAATAATTTTAACACGAATCTTCTCAATATTTCTTACGTTCTTTTTCACTGTCGAGGAAAATTGATAAATTAACTCTCCAAAATTTATTCTTTATTCCTGGTCTAACACCTGAACGCGTTTCGTAATGCTTATTACATTTTGAAAGTCTTAGTCTGCACATGAAATACATTCATACATATACTCGTTTTGGGTGAGGTGATATGGCACAAAGTTTTGGGGTTGGTTACAAAGATATGATAGAACACGAAACAATGGGTATGAGAACATATGAATGGAAGTAACTGCAGAAGGCTTATTGGCCCATTCTTCCTCTTTTTGCTTCCAACATGGCGACCGCCTCACACATTAACATGGCGACCGCCTCACACATTAACATGACGACCGCCTCACACATTAACATGACGACCGCCTCACACATTAACATGACGACCGCCTCACACATTAACATGACGACCGCCTCACACATTAACATGACGACCGCCTCACACATTAACATGACGACCGCCTCACACATCAACATGACCGCCCTCACACATTAACATGACGATCGCCTCACACATTAACATGACGACCGCCCTCACACATTAACATGACGACCGCCCTCACACATTAACATGACGACCGCCCTCACACATTAACATGACGACCGCCCTCACACATTAACATGACGACCGCCCTCACACATTAACATGACGACCGCCCACACATTAACATGACGACCGCCCACACATTAACATGACCGCCTCACACATTAACATGACGACCGCCCTCACACATTAACATGACGACCGCCCTCACACATTAACATGACGACCGCCCTCACACATTAACATGACGACCGCCTCACACATTAACATGACGACCGCCCTCACACATTAACATGACGACCGCCCTCACACATTAACATGACGACCGCCCTCACACATTAACATGACGACCGCCCTCACACATTAACATGACGACCGCCCTCACACATTAACATGACGACCGCCCTCACACATTAACATGACGACAGCCTCACACATTAACATGACGACAGCCTCACACATTAACATGACGACAGCCTCACACATTAACATGACGACCGCCCTCACACATTAACATGACGACCGCCCTCACACATTAACATGACGACCGCCCTCACACATTAACATGACGACCGCCCTCACACATTAACATGACGACCGCCCTCACACATTAACATGACGACCGCCCTCACACATAAACATGACGACCGCTCACACATTAACATGACGACCGCCCTCACACATTAACATGACGACAGCCTCACACATTAACATGACGACAGCCTCACACATTAACATGACGACCGCCCTCACACATTAACATGACGACCGCCCTCACACATTAACATGACGACCGCCCTCACACATTAACATGACGACCGCTCACACATTAACATGACGACCGCCCTCACACATTAACATGACGACAGCCTCACACATTAACATGACGACCGCCCTCACACATTAACATGACGACCGCCCTCACACATTAACATGACGACCGCCCTCACACATTAACATGACGACCGCCCTCACACATTATCATGACGACCGCCCTCACACATTAACATGACGACCGCCCTCACACATTATCATGACGACAACCTCACACATTAACATGACGACCGCCTCACACAATATCATGACGACCGCCCACACATTAACATGACGACCGCCCTCACATTAACATGACCGCCCTCACACATTAACATGACGACCGCCTCACACATTATCATGACGACCGCCCTCACATTAACATGACCGCCCTCACACATTAACATGACGACCGCCCTCACACATTAACATGACCGCCCACACATTAACATGACGACCGCCCACACATTAACATGACCGCCCTCACACATTAACATGACCGCCCTCACACATTAACATGACCGCCCTCACATTAACATGACGACCGCCCTCACATTAACATGACGAACGCCCTCACATTAACATGACGACCGCCCTCACATTAACATGACCGTCCACACATTAACATGACGACCGCCCTCACACATGTTGTTACCACTTAGACTAATTCAGGGATTGTCTTTCATCTCTAATAACTACCAGATATACTAATTATGAAGACAAGAGTGAACAAAATCTTTATCAAACTCACCAATGTCGCTAAAATTCTGCTATAAATATTTCATCAAAATAATTAAAAATTGCTAAAGATGACTTGAAGATATTTTAAAATGCACAAATATTTGCAGAGACTGTTTAATGGTAACAATAAGTGTTGGCTGAACCTTGGAAACGATAATAGAGTTTACTATAGTTTGAACTGGGAAGTCTAAATGCGTAAAGGAACAGGGTGTCATTGCATGTAGGTTTATCTGCTGCATAATTTTTTATAAATCTTTCAAGAACTGTAAATATATTTTTAATGATATTCTCCAGTTTTACGTAGTGACTTCTCCCTTCTGTTATTCACTGTGTATCACTTCCATTTTTGCCTTATGTTACGGCCACTTGAACCAGTAACCGGGTTCTTGCTGTTATAACCTCTTCTATATCCATTCCTAAGTCGGTTGTATTCTTTCAAGAACTGGCTGTGAAAAGCAGTAGTGCAATGAATAAAAAAGGGGGGTAAGCAATACACAATTACCTTCGTCAATATATTAACACCTTCACCACTATATATGTTAAATTAATGTATTACTACTTGTTACGAACCCTTCGTAACCGGGTTCTTTATAAACTATGATCCTACTCAAGTTCAGAGGACCTTAATGGCAGAGGGTTTCAGTCACACGCTGACAGGAGTCTCAAACAATCACTACAGGGGATAGCTAACACCCTGGCAGAAGTCTCTAGTTGCTCACTAGCAACACTTCACCCCACACGCACCCCTGTTGTCGCTTAACTCTTACAGGCTAATCCCGGATACGTCGGACCATGCAACACTGCGTACATCAGCAGCGAACACACTGCTCTAACCGACGGCGGCCACTTAGTCTTCTTCACAAGACCAAACCAAGAGTTCGTGGACTGCCCAAGGTGAACTGCTCCCCTCGATGCAATCACCTCCTTATGTTACGTCCGTGGACATAAAATGTCATTAATTAGATGGACAGTACACTGGGTGTCCTTAGAATAACACCCATCCACCGGGTAATTGACATTGTAACTTGTAGCCAGAGCCTAGATGGCGTTGATCTTGATACGCCAACCACCAGAGGTCATCCGCATCGACCTCCTCCTCCTTCTAACCTAGGCAGGAATCTGGATCCGTCCACCAATATCACGCCACCACCAACAGATGGCGTTGTCTGCATAGCATCCAATACCTGGAAGTCGGAGTGCAGACCCATAGATGGCGCTGAAATCGCCACTCCACACACCAACGATGGTGTCGATACCGTAACACTTATTATAAGGATATTTAGAGTACAATATAATTGGTTTTATTAATAAATTCACTGTAAAAGCATACATGCCATTTCAATACATGTCTTTGTCATTCCTGTTTGCATATATCAGCCAGAGCCTATATATTCAAGAGAAAACTCGATAGTTTTCTTCAAGAAGTGCCGGGCCAACCGGGCTGTGGTGGATATTTGGGCCTGCGGAACGCTCCAAGCAACAGCCCTTTAGACCAAACTCTCACATGTCAAGCCTGGCCTCGGGGCGGGCCTGGGGAGTAGAAGAACTCCCAGAACCCCATCAAGCAGGTAGCCTACTTGGCTTTTGGTTTATTATCAGTGATTATCCAAGATATAAAAGAACAAACGTAATAAACTTCGTTTCAGTAACTAGCAATAATTAAACATCTGTTCCTTTGTAATTAAGAAAGTCTTCTAGCCAGGATGGGACTAGCCCTGATGTGGAGGTGTGTGGGGAGGGGGGGGGTTGCAGCAGTGAAAACTGATAGATTTGTGCATATAAATTACTCATGGCATTTATCCTTCCAGTAACCAGTTCGGTGCCCCATTTTCTTCTCTGCCGTGGGTGTGTAAGTTTAGGCTGGCCACATGTACAGTGTACATGTGGACATAGGTAGCAAGGCTTTATCAACAAACATCAAAGGTTACAATTTAAATGATTACCAATTGAGGATCATTTGTTACACAGTGATTGATATTGTTCGGTTGTCATTGGGAGGTTTGTTCCAACTGAACCTGAGTGATTTATACTGTCCGGTTTGTCCCAACTGAACCTGAGTGATTTATACCGTCCGGTTTGTCCCAACTGAACCTGAGTGATTTATACCGTCCGGTTTGTCCCAACTGAACCTGAGTGATTTATACCGTCCGGTTTGTCCCAACTGAACCTGAGTGATTTATACCGTCCGGTTTGTCCCAACTGAACCTGAGTGATTTATACCGTCCGGTTTGTCCCAACTGAACCTGAGTGATTTATACTGTCCGGTTTGTCCCAACTGAACCTAAGTGATTTATACCGTCCGGTTTGTCCCAACTGAACCTGAGTGATTTATACCGTCCGGTTTGTCCCAACTGAACCTGAGTGATTTATACCGTCCGGTTTGTCCCAACTGAACCTGAGTGATTTATACCGTCCGGTTTGTCCCAACTGAACCTGAGTGATTATACCGTCCGGTTTGTCCCAACTGAACCTGAGTGATTTATACCGTCCGGTTTGTCCCAACTGAACCTGAGTGATTTATACCGTCCGGTTTGTCCCAACTGAACCTGAGTGATTTATACTGTCCGGTTTGTCCCAACTGAACCTGAGTGATTTATACTGTCCGGTTTGTCCAAACTGAACCTGAGTGATTTATACTGTCCGGTTTGTCCCAACTGAACCTGAGTGATTTATACTGTCCGGTTTGTCCAAACTGAACCTGAGTTGATTATACTGTCCGGTTTGTCCCAACTGAACCTGAGTGATTTATACCGTCCGGTTTGTCCCAACTGAACCTGAGTAAGGTTTCGAGTTTAGTCGACACATAACAAGCGCTCTCTCTAACGACATTATATTAACTGATGGGAAACATGTAGGATTTTTTACTCCAGGAATCTCGAAGTATTAAAAGTATAACACCTTCCCCAACAGGTCACCGCTGTCCACCATATATACCCACCACCCATAAAGAACAGACCCCCCCCCCCTCTCTAGTAGTTCACCTCCCTCTACCACAATAAGCCCACCATGCGAACAATACAACCCCCCCCCCAACAGTTCACCCCCTACATCACAGTACACCAATCACCCAAACATTACAAACCCTCCTCCCCCCCCACAGTCCACCCTCAAAACATCCATCATACAAATGGATCCCCTTCCTGCTGATGCAACCTGCCTCCCGCCTGGTCGACCATTGTCTACCGGGCAGGTCGTCCACCACCCGCTGTCACCCGCTGGTTTATCACCGTCAACCACACCACTTCATTGTGTTCATTACATATTATGACTTTCTCCTAGGGAAAATAATTTACTGTAAATTTGTATAAACTAACCCAGCTATAAATGTCTAAACATTTATGAATAAATTTTGTGAACTGAATCATTGACCCCTGTTCGTACACATCTTCAGCGTTACACTTATGCTCCCTATATTACACCTCGACTCGCCGTGTGTTAACTTTGTGAAAGAAAAAACATGCACTCCCTAGAACATTATATTGTAGCTTGTCCCATACTGACTGACTTCGCCCTTCTGTGCTGAGGTATGCTGAACTCTGTAACTACTATATGAATACTGAACACCTGATGATATATTGGATTTGTACCCAAGATTGATTATGCAGGGCATCAGTTATACAATGTTTGTGATGTACTTATAACCTGAGCTTGTAAAAGCATCTAAATCACTTCAGTGATTAGTGCCTAATAACACCCTGTTTCTATTGGAGCCCGGTGAAAGTAGGAGTGACATAAATG
>WNGS01044537.1:0-17217 GCA_020271785.1 Procambarus virginalis
CACCAGGCACACCATGCGCAGGGACCCCAACACGCAGGAAATGTCCACAGGCCCACAGACCGGCACCACAGCTGGAGGCATCCCACCAGGAACCACACCCTCGGGCACCACACCCGCCGGGGCCACACGATGCGCATCCGCGCCCCCAGGACCTGCCAAGGCGTCCTCCGGGCGATGGAGTGGAGGGAAATCCCCCGCATTGAAGACCGACGCGGACCTCAAACGAGGAGAGTCACATCGAGCTGCGTCATGCCCCTCCTCCCCGCAGCGGAAGCACGTGCGGGCCTGACCTGGGTAGAACACGCGGAGAGGGACCCACAGCACAGCACCTTGGATGGGATAGGCCCCGACAGTCGCATCTGCAGCGTCCGTGACCCCAGGCGGAGGCCCTGCAGCCTCCCAGCACCGAACACATTGAACCTGTGCCGCTGCACAGCCCCAAACCGCGTGAACACAGCAGTTAGCTCCTCCACCGGAAGCGTCACAGGCACACCGTGCACACTAACAAACGTCAGAGGCCCCCACGGATCCGATACCGTCACTGTGCAAGCTGCCTTAGGTACGGCAACCTGCTGGTCACACCACCGCGCCACCAAATTGTCATAGCTGCTTGCAGAGGCGAAAGTGACCGCCACACGAGAGGGTGAGAACCGTTCCAACCCAACTAGGTCCTTGACGTCCAAACCCAGAACGTCAATAAGCGCGGACGCCACACCTTCCCAGTCGACAGGCACGGAGAAATCCAAACGTATGGTATTCGAACGGCGGAGGCGACCCCCTCCAGCTGCCGCCATGTTGCTGACCCCCGCCTGGGTCAGCTGACGCCTCACACCACACCACCACCTCCAGGCAGCGCCGAGCAACAACTGGCGGTACACCCACAAACTACAGGAGCTGCCAGCCGACACGTCCGCACCGCTCAGCAGCGCAGGCGAGTCTCCCAATCATACATGGATAAGAACGTTGTCCGAAATGAGCCTATGTTTTCTCGAGATTCTTTATGTTTTTTATCATATGTCCAAGATTATTTGTTATACTAGTAGCACACTGTACACCATATGATTGACACAAGAGGCACTTACCGGCCACTTCAACCACCAGAGCATAACAAGTGGAGTTTTGAAGCGTTAAATGTCGGCCCTTGTTGATGCCCACACCGCTGCCAGGCTACAAGCTTCCTCCTTTGCGGCACTGATGTTGTATCCCTATTTTTACTGCCTACTTAGCACAATCAGACACTGTCACGGAAATTCTATTTCCTATCCGGTATGTAACACTTCGTAATATCACTACTTAATGATTTAGTATTTTCCTTTGTATCACTCAGATGTCCAGAGTTACGAATACTTCTTCGAGGAGTACGGGGCCCACACATGACCCTACTCCTACCCCAACCCATGTGTGTGTGTGTGTGTGTGTGTGTGGTGTGTGTGTGTGTGTGTGTGTGTGTGTGTGTGTGTGTGGTGTGTGTGTGTGTGTGTGTGTGTGTGTGGTGTGTGTGTGTGTACTCACCTAATTGTGCTTGCAGGGGTTGAGCTTTGGCTCTTTGGTCCCACCTCTCAACTGTCAATCAACTGGTGTACATGTTCCTGAGCCTACTGGGCTCTATCATATCTACATTTAAAACTCTGTATGGAGTCAGCCTCCACCACATCACTGCCTAATGTATTTCATCTGTTAACTACTCTGACACTGAAAAAGTTCCTTCTTACGTCCCTGTGGCTCATGTGGGTACTCAGTTTCCACCTGTGTCCCCTTGTTCGCGTCCCGCCAGTGTTGAATAGTTTATCCTTGTTAACCCTGTCGATTCCCCTGAGGATTTTGTAGGTTGTGATCATGCCCCCCCTTACTCTTCTGTCTTCCAGTGTCGTAAGGTGCATTTCCCGCAGCCTTTCCTCATATCTCATGCCTCTTAGTTCTGGGACTATTCTAGTAGCATACCTTTGCACTTTTTCCAGCTTCGTCTTGTGCTTGACAAGGTACGGGCTCCATGCTGGGGCCGCATACTCCAGGATTGGTTTTACATATGTGGTGTACAAGATTCTGAATGATTCCTTACACAGGTTCCTGAACGCTGTTCTGGTGTTAGCAAGCCTCGCATATGCCGCAGACGTTATTCTCTTTATGTGGGCTTCAGGAGACAGGTTTGGTGTGATATCAACTCGTAGATCTTTCTCTCTGTCTGTTTCATTAAGTACTTCATCTCCTATTCTGTATCCTGTGTCTGGCCTCATGTTTCCACTGCCTAGTTTCATTACTTTGCATTTACTCGTGTTGAACTTCAACAGCCATTTGCTGGACCATTCACTCAGTCGGTCTAGGTCATCTTGTAGCCTCCTACTATCATCCTCTGTTTCAATCCTCCTCATAATTTTTGCATCGTCGGCAAACATTGAGAGGAACGAATCTATACCCTCTGGAAGATCATTTACATATACCAGAAACAGTATAGGTCCAAGGACTGACCCCTGCAGGACTCCACTTGAAACGTCTCGCCAGTCTGAGACCTCACCCCTCACACAGATTCGTTGTCTCCTGTTGCTTAGGTACTCCTTTATCCAATGGAGTACCTTCTCTTTCACTCCAGGCTGCATCTCCAGCTTTCTCACCAGCCTCTTGTGTGGCACTGTATCAAAGGCTTTCTGACAATCCAAAAATATGCAGTCTGCCTACCCTTCTCTTTCTTGCTTTATTTTTGTTGCCTGGTCGTAGAATTCAAGTAACCCTGTGAGGCAGGACCTGCCATCTCTGAACCCATGTTGATGCTGTGTTACAAAGTTCCAATCCATGTGTGTGTGTGTGTGTTGTGTGTGTGTTTTTTTGTTAATTCCTTATCTGGATGGTAATGTGTATTCATGGTGTGTTCTGTGTGGGTGTCTGATCAGGATCTATTTTATATTTTTGCTGTGTCTGGTATGCGGTGGTTTTGTTACCATGATGGTGTCCCTTGATGGGCTGTTTTGTGTTCACTTGTTTGTGTTTCATAATTTTGGGTAAACATAACAGACCCGGTGTTTGGTGGTCTTGGTGTGTGTTTTATTGGCACTGTATCTGTGGTGTATAGTTTTTATATTCAGTTCTATGTTTTTTGTGCTCTTGTGGTTTTTTGTTTTTTTGTGCCAGGCCGTCTGTTGTTCGGAGTGTGTGGTTTGGTACTGTCATTATTTTGTGCTTAGTTTATTTTGTGTTTTGGTTTATGTACAGTTGGGGTTGCTATAATGTTATTTTTCTTTCATTTGTATTGTGACACGAAAGAGTATCACAGTCATACTGTTTCACATCATATCGAGTGGGTGCCTGTTTTATGCTCCTATCTCAGGATCCTCAGCAACCTAGCAACCTTTGCTTAATGCTGTGTTTAGTTGCTATACTTGGCTATTATACTTGTTTGCATTTTTCAGAATTCATTTTAACACTTTCATATTGGTGAGTGAACATATTTACATTACAGGTGTAGCAATTTGTGATCTGTTTATTAGATTGACGTTTGGTATTGTCATGTTTTATGCACAAATTCATGCTCCTAATGAAGCATGTATATACAGATATAGCAATAGTCTTCTAGACTATTGCTATATCTTATTTACCCATATTAACTTTGTCCCAACAGAAGTAACTCATTCAGACAGATAACCCCCTCGGGCACTTATTTTGTTTTCAGATTTGACTTCGAACTATAACGTTCCACTTTGCAGTACAAAATTAGGAGGAAGTATTAGACCAAAGGTCCTTTCGCATCCAGAAGTGTGTTGCACGTTCGGGACTCGCACAGCCGTTCTCGTCACAGTGGTGACACTCTCTGAGCCCCTAAGCCTTCATTCTTCATGTTCTTCTTGAGAGTAGGTGCAGTTTGCATGAAGGGTTTACTCTTCTGATGACTGCATCAAGATAGATGTTGGGAGACGCGGTGCCGGTGAGGAGGATAAAAAAGTCAAAAGTGCTAGTTACATCGTGCCGTAGATAGAGGAGCGGCGACTAAAACAGAGGTGGATGGTAGAGCGAGACTTGCCGCACCGCAGGCAGGACGACGAGTTCATGGCATAGCGTTGTGTGCAAGACATCTACAAATATTTTTCTGGGAACTTGTATTTCGGAAAGCACAAGCAGTATGCTTCTCAAATCATCCACGTGTTAAAGGACACCCGGCGGCGCCTTTGGCCGAGACATCCTATCTGGCACCCTATAAACAAACTAATTCACCCACTGCACCCAGATAGTGGAAGAGCACCACGGGATCGGAAGCACCTGGGCATCCCAATAAGGGCTCAACACCGGACCTTCACAGGTCACGACCCCGGCAGTCAGGACAAGGCTCCCCCCAGACGGGGCAACGAAGGAGGAGGAACCTCAGGGGACGCTGGCACGGCATCGACCCCGCCTCTGGGCACAAGAGCCAAGGCCTCCCCCCCCGGTAAACATCTTTCTTCTGCACCATGACGAGGTCCCGATCATGGGAGCAGTTGGGGGGGCACAGAAAGCAACTCACAGTCACGGCAGGCACCTCCCCCTGCCGAAGCAACCCCCTCCAAAACAGCAGAACCCGCGTCCCACAGGCGAGGGCAGGACATCCACAGGCAAGGGCGGGACATGGACCTCCGCTGGGACATCGTTCACTACACGCAGCGCAGGAGACGGCCCGACACCCACGCACACCGACTCAACAACCCCAGGGGCCACAGCAGTTACCAGATGTTTCGCACAGGCCATAGAACTTGCCTCAACAGGCGGAGCAGCAGACAGGCAATTAGGCGCCTCAGGCACAGTACCTACTCCATCCTCAGTACTACCCGAACCCGACAGGGGCGGACAATCCTCCGCACGAAAAATATGCACCTAACCAGTTGCTCCCACATAGCACGCTGCAGCCAGAGGACCCTCGTGATCACACCTATAACAGGTGTGCGGTTGCCCCCGTTACAGGCAGCGGAGTGTTTAACCCAACACTGACATCGACGACGGTGCACTACACTTCAGCGACATCATCAAGATGTGGAAACCGTCAAGCATCCCAGCACAGTGCCCCGCAAGGACCTTGTTCCAACGAACACTTAACACAGTCCCAAACCATTCAAAACAGGAGGATAAAAGTTCGTCCTGAAATTCGAAGGGGGCACCATGCTCCGCCACATACGTCATGGTGACACTAAGATTCACCACTTTAACAGAACCAGCGGTATCAGGGAGAGGGTAAACACGCCCCTCACACCTCTCGAGAAACGCCTGAAAGGCAGCTTGAAGATGGAACGTGACCACAGCATGGTTGCCCTAAAGCAACTGGATGCCCATTAAGTCCGACAGCTGCACATATAGCTCGTCCACTAGGGCGACACCAACCAACTGATGGTCCACCGGTACCATAAACGCCAGACCAGCCGACAATGTTCTCTTAACCGGAGGTCGAGAATTCCCCATGGTTAAACAAAACGTCACCCTGTCAGTGGCAAACCCCCAAAAGCAGGCCAACCAACAATCGATCAACGTAAACACTAGCCAGGAGCAGAGACACCTCAGGAGCGTCCGACCCGGCCGGTGGTCACTACTCAACTATATCAACTATCCTGTGACCCAAGGCAACATGTGCGCCAGGCGTCGTACAAACCAGACCGTTGAATATGGATGGCAAACGGCAGTATCAAATCCAAAATCACGTAAACAGAACGCGATCCTGGCGGCTCCCAGGCGGAGGTGGTGTCCAGATGTCCGCTTGTCGTCAAGGTTAAACCAGGAGTCCCTCATGCCTTCATTCAAAGTTCGTGATTAACTGCTCAGGTATGGAGTTTACTGTTCTCTTATAGAGCACAAGAAATGGTAACTCTGCAGTTAATATCCAAGATTCCAGCAGGACACCTCTTGCCCTCAACCTCTATAGTAAAGTAATTCTCACTAAAGTACGGGGTACAGACATCCCTACATATTTCCCATACTTTACTTCTTCGAAACATTCATTTATCTTGTTTCCCCAAGTCCCTACTAAAGTCAAACACTTAGTGTTACGGCCACTTAGAACCAGTAACCGGGTTCTTGATGGATGAACTTATGTGTGGCATCCAACCCGAGTCGGTAGTGGTTTTCAAGGAATTGGCTAGAAAATGCAAGAAATAAAAAAGGGGAATGAACATAACACTGTTTCCTTCACCTATATATTCCCCATCACCATAAATAGATATATATAAAAATGGAATATTACTACACTTATACTTATATACAAGTGTCACTTTCGTACAGGACACTGAACACACCAAAGCACTCGCACAATGCAGCCTCTGTCAATCCCAGTGTTTCCACTACACTCAGTACCTTTCCCAACCTTGCTGGCCACAGTACTGGGAAACACTGGCGAGTTTACCTTTCCCGTGGGCCAGCCTACGGACAGTATCACGAGGTGCCTCTACCCCACAACCACTCTCCAGCCAAGTGCTGGCAGAGAACCTCTGCCATGTGTTGGCAGAGAACCTCTGCCATGTGCTGGCAGAGAACCTCTGCCATGCGCTGATTGGGGCCACAACACAATTATTACCTGGGTAGTGAACCCCTGGCAGAAGTCTCTAGCGACTGGCTAGTAACACTCCTCAACAGGCACCTCACTGTCGCTCGTCTCTCCCCTTAGCCAGTCCCGGGATAAGCCGATCTCTTCCAGTGCTACTCCAATAGCAGACAACACACTCTGCATATGATCGACAGCAGCTTACTTAGTCGTCTGGCGGGACTAAGTCGGGAGAGTTTAGGCTTCCCAAGGTAAATTGCCTGCCTCAGTACCACTGATGTCCCACATTCCTCTGAGGACACAAACACGTAATCAGTTATATGGACGGTTCTGGTGAAACCAAGAAGTAACACTTATTCACTGGGGATGTTGACATTGTGCTCCATAGCACAACAGATGGCGCTGATCTTGAACCGCCACCTCATCAGAAGTCATACACAACGCCTCTCTGTCTGACAAAGGCAAGAATCTTGAGCCATTTGCCACAGTTACGCCACCACCCATAGATGGCGTTGTCTACATACCGTCCAATTCCAGGGGAGTTTGAGTACAGACTCATAGATGGCGTTGGAATTACCACGCCATACTCAGGCGGCGGTGACAAGTCCGTAACACTAAGTTTTATTACAGGTTATCATATGTAGTACAGTAATTTATCTTGTAAATTTATTGTTGCCTTACAGGACAGTTACGTACATAGAGTGTTGCCAATTCTAAAACAAACATTCTCGTGCATGTTGCCACATCACCTATAAGACAGTCTGGTAATCCTCACGTATTGTTCGCCTTCAGGGTACTCGCATTTCTTCCATTTCTTAATTATTATTAACCTTTGTACAATACTAATCATGTTTCGTCTAGCCGCCTTCCATTCCAACCCGGAAGAGGAACTTCCTAATTTAATTCGTGCTAATAAAGCCGAATTACTAACTTTAACCGTAGAGTATCACCTCTCTCCTTCACATGATACCACCAAATCTGAGCTCCATAACATGATTCTAGACCATTTAGCTGAAAATTATTTTATCACTTCAGAACAGCAGAAACAACATCAAGTTGCCAAGAAATCTGCACTCACACTCAATTGGAGATCGGGTTAGCCCAATTAGAAGCTACTGCTGACCAACGAAAACGGGAACTGAGAAGACAAGAAGATGCATTAACCCAAAAACGTGAACAAGAGCAACTCCGGCTTCAAGAACAAGAAGCTACACTCCAACGTGAACGTGAAACGCTACGGGAAACGCTACACGTACTAGTGGCTGTACAAGATTGTAACAACTCTTGTATATATCTCAAAAAAACTCTGGTTATACGAACAAAAAGCTGAATTAGAACGTCCATGTGAACAAGAGCGACTCCAGATCCAAGAACAAAAAGCTGCTTTATTATATCAACGCCAAGAACAAGATGCTGAACCACAACGTCAACGACAAGAACAAGAAGCTGAACTACAACGTCAAAAGCCGAACTAACACGTCAACGACAAGAACAAGAAGCTGAACTACAACGTCAAAAGCCGAACTAACACGTCAACGACAAGAACAAGAAGCTAGCTTGCAACTCTGTCGAGAAATAAAACAACTACAAAGCCTAGCTCCAGAGCTTCAATTCAGGAGCCAACAAGAAGAAAATGAAGCTGACATCGCACTACAATTAGAACGAAACAAAGCAGACACTACACTCGATTACCGACGTCAGGAGTTGGGACTTGAAACTACCCCACATCCATCAGTGCCAAAAAGCAGAAGCCAACTTACCGGTATGTTTTAACCCTATGCAGTGGATCAAAATGATGCCACCTTTTGTAAACTCATTTGTTCATTTTTTATGTCTTTTGAGGCTCTCGCTACTCAGCTACTCTAGCATAGGAAGCGATGGTGAGTATTTCTCAGAGCTCACCTTACAGGAAGAGCTGCCTTGACCCTCAGTACTCCTGCCACCGAGACTAACTACAAAGTACTAAAGCAAGCAGTCCTTGATGTATATCTACTCTCCAATGCAAGTTACCGACGAAGTTTCTGGGACTATGTCCACAACCTTATGTGGAATATGTGCAGAATACGACCCGATATTTTATGAAGTGGTTAGAATCAGCCTAGATAACCACCTTTAGTGAACTGATCAATCTTATATTAATGAAAGAATTGATGGAACTTATCCCTAACCCAGTGCGCCTCTATCTTGCAGATAAGGGAGAGACGAACCTCAGTAAATGTGCACAGTTAGCTGATACTTACAGCCTATTCCACAAATCTTTTAATTCACATTCCAGTAAACCATCATGGTCAAGCCATGACCCATCTAAAGTAAGCCATAAAGATATTAACTATGCACTTTACTGCAAGTACTGCAAATCTTATTGACACTTTTTTAACAAATGTTCAAATGCCCATTGTCGAATGATGAAAATTGAATCGCCTAAGCCTAAACCTCAACCTCCTAAGCCTACTAAGCCTGTGTTACATGTAATTGTTCCATTTACTGTATTTTACAGACATGTGTATCTAGGAACTGTCTCTGCCAACGGTAGAGATTCTAATGGGACGAGCCCAATACCCATCTTGAGGGACACAGCTTCGCTACAGAGTATTCTACTAAAAGCCGCTGCACCTCAAGTCACCTACACTGGAGAAACCGTCCTGATCACCGACCTCACTGCAACCACTTCATAACCGCTCGCCACAATTCACCTGGAGTGTCCATTCATTAGTGGAGAAATCCAAGTCGCCATTCGGGAAAAACCTCTTCCCATGTCAGGAATTCAATTTCTCCTGGACAACGACTTGGCCAACCAGCAGGACTCCACCAACTTGATCATCTGTGACAAATCCCAGGTATGTGACTCAGCCACAGAAGAAGACATTGCCCTGACTTATGCAGCAGCAAAAGAGGTAACGGTGACAAAAGAATCAGCAGTCATCTCCCAGCCTGTTCTAGAGATTACTCGTGTTCAAGCCACTCAATCATATCAAGTAGCAAAAGCTGTCTCCCAAGGCGTACAAGGCCTCCCATCTTATCTCAACTTGTTGGAGTTCCATAAGTTACAACAATCTGAAATTTCTTTAACTACTTTGTTTTTCCAAGCTCAGATTTAGACTGATTCCATCCCCGGGTGTTATATTAGTGATTACCAACTATTGTACCATAAATTCAGACCCAGTAAACTCAAGGCAGAGGATGACTGGGCTAATGTGAATCAGTTAGTGGTTCCAACGTCTTTAAGACGAGACGTAATATCTTTAGCTCATGGCTCGATGGCTTATTATGGCATCAATAAAGCATATAATGCTCTTATCCAAGACTATTTTTTGCCAGGCATGTCACGAGGTGTAAAGACCGTTGTTAATTCATGCCATTCATGTCAAATGGCAGGTAAACGTAATGTTCCTATTTCAAAAGCACCACTTATCCCTATTCCTGTACCTCCAGAATCATTTTCTAAGCTCATCATCGACTGTGTTGGGCCCTTACCAAGGACCAGGTCAGGCAACATGTACATCATCACCATTATGTGTTCAACCACCAAGTTCCCAATATCAATTCTCGTCAAGAACATTATGGCTGCTACAGTTGTCAAGCATCTGTTGAAGATCTTCACTCAATATGGATTCCCGAAGGAGATCCAAGTGACCGTGGAAATAATTTAACAAGTGAGTTGTTTAAGAAAACCTTTCAGTAATTTAACATTACACGAGTATTGTCTAGCCCATATCATCCTGCTTCATAAGAATCTATAGAACGTAGTCATCAAACCATCAAGCCACTTTTAAATCAATTTTAAATTAGTACTGAGAAAGATCGGCATAATCAATTATATCTCCTTAAGGTTATTTTCAAAAGTCTTCCTAATGAGTGCCTTGGAGTATCCCCTTAAGAGATGCTCTACGGTTGTAAGTACCATGGTTCCCTTATAGCCTTTACAGATTCCTTAATGTCAAACACCTTCAGTGATTCAATTAATGTATCTCAGTTTCTTAAAAAATTGAGACATAAATTGAACAGGTGCATAAGTTTGCTAGTGCAAACTTATTAACCTCCAATCGTAAGATGAAAGCACGTTTTCAAAAGAAAATTACGGTAAGAAAGTTTAATGTAGGAGACTTCGTACTAGCATATTTTCCTATCCCAAGCTCTCCATTTCAAAGTAAATTCTCAGGACCTTATCGTATCAAGAAATGCAAGAACAACAGGCTCTACATTTTGGAGACTGTTTACATTTTGGAGGGTTCTGATCGGCGTCGCAAAACACAACTCTAGCATGTCAACCAACTTAAGCATATCAAGGTAATCCACCACCGTTATTGTTGTCTATATCCGCTTTTACGAATAAGTATTCTAACAGTGACACATACCCTGCTACCTTTCCATTTCAGTGTGATAATACTAATTCAGTGACCTCTAATTTTTAAATCTTAAAAGATCTCCCCAAATACCTATAACATTCTGATAATAGTGCTCCTATAAACAAACTAATCTCAACCCATTAAGAACTGTTTCAAGACACGCCTCAGGAATGTACTTCTCTCATGTCAGGCTGTCATGTTGCAGCTGGCTGCAACATGACTGCCAGCTGCTGCTAGCAACGATGCCCATCCATCAGCCTTACTACCGCATCAGTCTACAAAAGAGACAAGCCATGTTAGCGGAAGTACAGTAACTTCTCAGCAGCAGACTAGCTACACCCTGTGAGTCCCCTTGGGTCTCACCTTGCACCTTGGTACTTAAACCGAATGGTAAGGTAAGATTGTGCATTGATTACCGAAAAATAAATTCTGTCACAGTTAAGGATTCTTGTCCCTGCCCTCGCTTCGACGACTTCCTATATGCCATTGGTAATGCTAAATTCTGGTCTCAAATAGACCTCTTAACCACTGCACTGCTCTGCATTTAAATATGTCATACCCGTGGTGCACTGAAAATAAAATCTTTGAACACAATTATTTTCTCCTATATTGTTAAAATGCAGTTTCTGATCACGGGAAACTAAAAAACTATTGTATGCGACATACTTTAGCCGCGATGGAGCTGGAAATTTGAGCAAATTATGGGCGCTGAGCAATGGAGCCCTTGGGGTCACTTGGCCCCGCCACCCCGTGAGGTGGCTCACGCCGAGAATATAATGTTTCACAATTATTTTGATGTTTCTCTTTCGTTTCTTTTCTGTTTTTTGTTTGCTGCAATATTATTTAAAAGTGTGTAATTTGTGGAATTTATATAGTTCACTGTGTGGAACATCTATATGCTGAAACTTATGTGGCTCATATTTATGGCATATATTCAATTATCAAACAGCGTTTTTGCTATTATTACACTACATACACACATTGTATATACCTATCTACATATGTGATCACCATAACGAACCACTAAGTTGGTATGGTGAGCCCAAAAAACAAGAGTGGGCTGCTACACCGTGCCAGCCCTCTCTTCACTCCACCAACACTTAACTCACCAACATTCCTCCTCCCAGAATACTGTTTGTGGTTTTATTAAAATATATACAAATGGTATATATAAGTATCTACATGTTTTGTTCACCATAACTGTACAACTAAGCTGGCATAGCGTCCAAACAACATCGTGACACTAAAAACTGCTTGACAAGTCACACAGCAGCCAGCAGATGACGCCATCTCTTCCTCCTTCCTCACCAAGATTACTCCTCCAACCATACTATGCACATCGCTAATTCTCACCACAATCCTGCTATTATTTAAATCCTGATCACTAAATTCTGTAAATGAATAATATTCCACAATTTATTTTTGTAAAATAACGTGAGAGGTTGTTTGTAGATTCTTAGATGTATTAAATAATGGCAGTGTGCTGTGGCTAGCACTGTGAACATCTTGAACAGCATTTATTCACTGATATCCGATCATTGAACACAGTCTTAATCACAGTCAGTATTATCTCCTCTGTAATACTATCATGGCTAAATAGTACCAGTTACACATATATATATATATGCAGAATAACCACATGTGAAAAATAGAAAATGCTTAACGCGTTTTCGGCTAATTCGCCTTCATCAGAGCAAAGTAGAATGAAGATGATCATCTTCATTCTACTTTGCTCTGATGAAGGCGAATTAGCCGAAAACGCGTTAAGCATTTTCTATTTCTCACATGTGGTTATTCTGCATACTTGGATCAGTGATTTGTGAACCATTATTGCATATATATATATATATATATATATATATATATATATATATATATATATATATATATATATATATATATATATATATATATATATATATATGTTGTACCTAGTAGCCAGAATGCAGTACTCGGCCTAGTATGCAAGGCCCAATTTGCCTAATAAGCCAAGTTTTCCTGAATTTAAATATTTTCTAATTTTGTTCTAATGAAATGATAAAGCTATTCATTTCATTATGTATGAGTTAATTATTTTTAATTTGAGTTAAAACTAACGTAGATATATGACCGAACCTAACCTACCCTACCTAACCTAACCTAACCTATCTTAACCTAACCTAAACTAACACAACTAAGTAAATAATTTATGTGCTTCATATAATAGAATAATAATAATTCAAGTTAATTGGAAAGAATTTATTGAAAATAAAGAAAATCACTCGGCCTATTAGGCAAATCGGGTCTTGAATAGTAGGCAGAGAATTGCATTCTGGCTACTAGGTACGATATATATATAGAGAGAGAGAGTTGCAGTTGGCTGCTCATGTACAGCAGCCAACGAATTGGTAGGGCAGATCCTACTAGAGCGTATGAGAGAGACAGCGGGAACTCATGATCAAACGTTCACCGAAGCAGCCAGACAATGGGACACCATTGCACACCCTCAACCCCGACCACACAACCTGTCCTCTTAAAAAGAACGTCGCTTTTGGCCGTTTGCCCGTATGGCCGAATTTGGACGTAATTTGAAAATGAAAAAATATGAAATAAATTTGTGATTTTTTTTTCAACAACAGTAAGTTAAGGGTCCTCTGATAGGTTAGGTAGGCAGGAAATTCTCATAAAGTTTCAAAACGTTATGAAAAACGTTAATTTAAAGTGTCCTCTCATAACCTCTGCGCATACGCCGGACGACTCAAATAGAAAACGGAACAGAACGTCTCTTTTGTGAGTCGATTTCATTTCAAATTACGTCCAAATTTGGCCATATCGCGCATACAAGCCAAAAGTGACGTTCTTTTTAAGAGGACGGGTTGGACCACAAGTCCCAAAAGACCACAAGCAGGCCCATTGGGGTAGCCCCATAATGGAAAAGACTGTCACAGCAATGATTGACAACGCTGAGGCTGAAAACAAAGCCCGCCTCCTAGCGGCAACAGCACCCCACGCCAGGGATTTTTTATTTGCTGTGCCCAATGCAGCCCTGGGAATTCGCCTCAGTCATGACGCTCTCCGCATTGGAGTTGCCCTTCGCCTTGCCGCCCCCATCCTCACCGAACATAGGTGCATCAGCGGAACTGCGATGGCAGACCAATATGGTCGTCATGGTCTGGTATGTCGTAAATCACAAGTTTGCAAGACATGAAGAAGTCAACGACATCATCAAGAGGATCCTCGCCACAGCCCGCTGCTCGGCACAAAGAGAACCACACTTATCCAGACCTAACGACCCTCAGAAGCGCCCAGATGGGGTCACCTTGCTACCTTGGAAGGATGGTAAGCAAGTGGTGTGGGATTACACGTGCGCTGCCACACTGGCCAGTACCTACCTCCACTACAGCACACGTGAAAGCGGTGGTGCTGCTTCTTTCAGGGAATCGCAGAAAATTATTAAATACAGAGGTCTGGCACACTGCTACAGCTTTGTTCCGATCGGCTCAGAGACCCTCGGTTCATGGGGAAAATGTGCAGTGAAGTTCCTGAAGGAATTAGGGGACAAATTGATCAGCGCTACAAAAGACCAGAGAGCAAAAAGTTTCTTGTTCCAGCGCCTCAGTGTTGCAATTCAGAGGGGAAATGCCTCTTGCATCTTGGGCACTAGTCCAACTTCAGAGGAATTCGAGGAAGTGTTTGACTTTCAACAATGATCGAACCCGTCTGTGTCATTCATCAATGTTTCCCATTGTCGTGTTTTTCAAGAGATCCATAACCTTTAAGCACCTTTTTGTACTAATATTTTTGGATCAACCCATGTATATCTTGTAACCATCAAATACATAATAAAGCACAAAAAAGGAAGGGGGTGATAGGAGAAAAGCACACAGAAACTGTATTGGAGGGGATCTAAACATTCCCTCTAATGCGTTATGCGTGGTTTCCTCCGAGGCTATGGGTCCCCCTTCTTCCAGCTAGAGGTGGTACTCCCTTCCATATTATTTAAAAAAAATATATAAATATATATAAATATATAAATAAATATATAAATATATATATATATTATATATATATATATATATATATATATATATATATATAATATATATATTGTGACGGGAAAATGTAGGAGTGTAGATGTTCGGCAGTCTTCCTCATTGCTGGTGTCAATGCCTGTCACATTTACAAAAAAAAAAGAGACTGCTTGGCTGTTGTCTGTGGTAAAAGTAAGGGAAGACACGCAAAACGCATAGTATGAACAATGAAACTTTAATTAACATTAATAACAAAGACAATCCCTTGGCTAAGTACAGTGCAACCAAACAAGTAAAAAAATATAACATAAAAAACTAAGTGGATAATTTACTCTAGGAATAATATAAAGGCAAAATGACAATAACAGGTGCTGAGAATATGAGCACTAGCTTAGAACTTCCACCGATAAATAGAACGTGTATCAGTTAGTTGTTCACAGCTTGAGAGCACAAGGATATTCTGAAGTCAATGGCTAGGTCAAGCCCAGACATCGACTGAGGTAGATGAGCCTGAAGTGCAGAGGTGCAGGTGTGCAGGCGGCTGGTCACCAATCAGAAGTAGGCAGGCCAGGCTCTATTTTACTTATGTTTCTTTTTACTGGTGACGGTAAATGAAAAATCAATTCTCCAAAATTCATTTTTATTTTAGTCTGACGCGACACTTGAGCGCGTTCGTAAAACTTATTACATTTTCAAAGACTTTAGTTTATCTCACACAAACTTATGCTTTATGAAACAAACATTGGCTCATATACCTGCATTTGGGTGAGGTGATGTATACATTAGTGGGGTGAAACACAGAACATGGAAAACGGGTATAGATTGTAGAAGTAGAAGTCGGGTCCCAATAGAACTGCAGAAGGCCTATTGGCTCATATTTCTTGATGTTTCTATATTGGAGCGGAGTCTTGAAGTGGGTAGAATATAGTTGTGCGTTAATTGGCTGTTGATTGCTGGTGTTGACTTCTGATATGTAGTGCCTCGCAGATGTCAAGCCGCCTGCTGTCGCTGTATCTATCACTGATTTCTGTGTTGTTTGTTAAGATTTCTCTGGTGATGGTTTGGTTGTGGGAAGAGATTATATGTTCCTTGATAGAGCCCTGTTGCTTATGCATCGTTAATCGCCTGGAAAGAGATGTTGTTGTCTTGCCTATATACTGAGTTCTTGGGGCTTACAGTCCCCAAGTGGGCATTTGAAGGCATAGACGACATTGGTCTCTTTCAAAGCGTTCTGCTTGTGTCTGGAGAGTTTCTCATGAGTAGGTTGGCAGTTTTCTTGGTTTTATAGTAAATCGTCAATTGTATCTTCTGATTTTTGTCTGTAGGGATAACGTTTCTATTAACAATATCTTTCAGGACCCCTTCCTCCGTTTTATGAGCTGTGGAGAAGAAGTTCCTGTAAAATAGTCTAATAGGGGGGTATAGGTGTTGTATTAGTTGTCTCTTCACAGGTTGCATGGCGTTTCACTTTCCTTCTTATGATGTCTTCAATGAAACCATTGGAGAAGCCGTTGTTGACTAGGACCTGCCTTACCCTACAGAGTTCTTCGTCGACTTGCTTCCATTCTGAGCTGTGGCTGAGAGCACGGTCGACATAAGCGTTAACAACACTCCTTTTGTACCTGTCTGGGCAGTCACTGTTGGCATTTAGGCACATTCCTATGTTTGTTTCCTTAGTGTAGACTGCAGTGTGGAAACCTCCGCTCCTTTCCATGACTGTTACATCTAGAAAGGGCAGCTTCCCATCCTTCTCCATCTCGTAAGTGAAACGCAACACAGAATTCTGCTCAAACGCCTTTTTCAGCTCCTGCAGATGTCTGACATCAGGTACCTGTGTAAAAATGTCGTCAACATACCTGCAGTATATGGCCGGTTTCAAGTTCAAGTCGACTAAGACTTTTTCTCGATAGTACCCATGTAGAAGTTCGCAAACAGGACACCTAGGGGAGAACCCATGGCGACCCCATCTACTTGCTTATACATGTGCCCATCGGGCTCAAGAAGGGTGCCTCCTTAGTACAAGCTTGGAGTAGTTTCCTCAGGATATTTTCTGGTATGTCAAGAGGAGTACAGGCCGGATCACGATACACTCGGTCCATTATCATCCCGATTGTTTCATCCACAGGTACGTTGGTAAACAGTGATTCTACGTCCAACGAGGCTCTTATCCCTGTTGCCCGTGTTCCCCGCAGTAAGTCAACAAATTCCTTCGGGGACTTCAGGCTGAAGACGCAAGGGACATAAGGAGTCAGTAAGCCGTTGAGTCGTTTCGCCAGTCTGTACGTGGGTGTGGTATCTGGCTGATGATTGGTCGAAGTGGGTTTCCAGGCTTATGCGTCTTGACATTTCCATACGCATATCCAGGTTATATTCCCCA
>WNGS01044539.1:0-15756 GCA_020271785.1 Procambarus virginalis
AGGCCAGTTGCACTAACATCACACATAATAAAAGTGTTTGAAAGAGTGATTAGGAATCAAATTTCTAGTTTTATGGAAAACAGTGAATTGCACAATCCAAGACAACATGGATTTAGAGCAGGAAGATCCTGTCTGTCACAGTTACTCAACACTATGACAAAATCACAGAAGCCATAGAAGAAAAGCAAAATGCAGATGTTGTATATGCAGACTTTGCAAAGGCATTCAACAAATGTGATCATGAGGTGATAGCTCACAAAATGAGGTCAGTGGAATAACTGGGAAAGTCGGACGCTGGATACTCAATTTCTGTCAAACAGAACACAAAGAGTAACAGTCAACCAGATAAATCGAGTCCAAGCGATGTTATAAGCTCTGTACCTCAAGGTACAGTCCTTGCACCGCTACTGTTCCTACTGATGGCCGACGATCTAACGTTTAGGGAGCATAACCAAGCAAATATCGCGTCAGTCAGAAAAATGGTCGGATGGATTACGAGAACTTTCAAATCCAGGGATCCCATCACAATGGTTGTACTCTTTAAGTCACTTGTGTTGTCCCGTCTTGAGTACTGCTCAGTACTCACTTCCCCCTTGAGAGCAGGAGAGATTGCTGAAATAGAGGGAATACAGAAAACATATACGGCACGCATAGACGAGATAAAACACCTAAGGAATTGGGATTGTCTCAAAGCTCTCCAAATGTACTCTCTAGAAAGGAGACGAGAGAGATACCAAATAATATACACATGAAAAATACTGGAGGGCCAGGTCCCAAATCTGCACAGTAAAATAACAACGTACTGGAGTGAACGATATGGAAGAAAATGAAAGATTGAACCAGTGACGAGCAGAGGTGCCATAAGCACAATCAGAGAACACTGTATAAACATCAGAGGTCCGTGGTTGTTCAACGTCCTCCCAGCGAGCATAAGAAGTATTGCCGGAACAACCGTGGACATCTTCAAGAGAAAACTGGACGGTTTTCTAAGAGAATTTCCAGATCAGCCGGGCTGTGGTGGGTATATTCGAACCCCAGTTGGAAACAGACCCAACTATAGGATGGGTTAACCCAAGTATCGCGCTTCTAAAAGGGTCGCCCATGTTGGAAAAGACGAACGCTGAAAGAATATTGTTGAAAACATCTTGATAACTTAATAAACCAAAATTATTTATTAGTCAGAAGAAAGACAGAAACGCGATCTATATGTAAAACCTCTATCAGACAAATATTTTAAGTAAAACCGAAGATATTTGTAGTTGTAAAAAGGGGCAGTTTTCATCGCTCGTCGAGCTCGAAAACCGCAGCATTCATCTCAGAACCATGCCTATTTCACGCTGATTCCTTAATAAACATAAGATTTTTATATGTCACAAGAAAGACAGATATATAAGCTTCATTCTAAATACCTTACTATTGTCATATTTAAATTTAAAGCGAAGATACGTGTACTTTTATAATAGCCGAGCTCCGATCCCGGACAGATCGATCGACGGAGCAACTCTCTCTCAGAACAATGCTTATTTCACGTAAATTTGTAAATAATCGTAAATTTTTTATATGCCTCAAGAAAGATAGGAATATAAGGCTCATTTTAAACACTTTATTATAGACATAATTAAAGTTCTAATTAAGATTCATGTGTTTTAATAGTCGCCGAGCTCCGACCCCCGTACAGACTGAACGACAGAGCAACTCTCTCTCAGAACAATGTTTATTTTACGTAAATTCGTTAATAAACACAAATGTTTTATATGTCTTAAGAAAGATAGAAATATAAGCATTATTTTAAATACATTACATTAGACATATTTAAAGCTCAAGTGAAGATATATATGTTTTTATAGTGGCGTTCAGTAGCTTTTCGGTCATGGAGTGCAGACGCCTACGCACTTGCAAATATATTGTGTAATTAACAAAGATACGCTAATAAAGCCTAAAATATTACATGCCTTCAGAAAGACTGAGCTATAATCGTTATTGTGAGTGCACCAAAGGAAATATATCATGTTGGAGACCAATGATATAGCAATTTTAATTTAAGTTTCGACTCCCGCCCGGGCGAGAGAGATGGGGCGACTCTCGCCCCATCTATTGGAGATTCTGTTTACCTAAAGACCCAAAGCTACTCAAACCCTCCTAGCATTACGTAAGTAATGAAGTAATATGGTATATTTACTCACTATAATGTGGATGCTGGATGCAGAACATGAGAAAACATAATTTTACTCTGAAAAAATATAATTTCATAACAAAATAAGATGTAAATATGTAATATCAAAGGAAGTCGATGGTCCAAGTAACACTGTCGTGGAGCGACTTATCCAAGATATATTGCTCTCTGGAAAGTGTTTGCTGGCATACCAGCCTTCTGTGCACAGTGATCCAGTCGTCGAACTTCTCTGCTCAAATTATCGCAAATTTAATTTATGATGTTAACAAGGAGAATGCGTATTTTTAACCAAATCAAACATAACTAGCCAGAAAACGTTAAAGATTACTTAAAAATACATGGCTGGAAGTTAAATTGCGTTCGCTACTTAAACTATCATGTACTGTATTTATGTAAAATCTCCCTGTTTCTTCGCACATGGAACCTTACACGCTCTCTGATTTACTGTTTAATAGAGATTCACAAATAAAGCTTATGATTGTATACGTTATCAAAAGGCAGTGACAAAGTCATTTTTGCGTTTTAATCACAGAGATTAGATCTTATTGAGATAGGAAAGATATTCATATTTTAAAGAAGGTTTTGAACCGTCGCTCTCCCTATCGATAGGAACTAACTTTTTTTGTTATTATTAACAAGCTTAAGTATACACAGCAATGTGTTGCTACCCTATTCTATATGAAAGATTACACAGTTTATATAAAAAACTAGCTATAAGTTCATCTAATATTCCCATCTCACAGGATGGTTAGTTATACATGGAATCAGGGGATAAAATACCAGCCTCAATAAAAAAAATCAACTCTGACTAACAATCAGGTGAGAACATAAAATGTAAGGCTGATCTATTAGCCTCCGTTAGCAAAATCTGGGTACAGCACAAGAATATCTTCCATATTCCTAAGTGTATGAAGTAATTACAGAGTTCAAAGTACCTTATACCATTTGGCATGAAGTCACTTATAACAGGGCAATCACAGATATAGTGTTGGTGAGTATGTCCCAGCTCTTGTTCACATAGTTTACAGTAGGAATATTCACCATTGGGGGCCATTCATTACCTGCAGCCACCTGCGATACATATCGATATCCTAGCCTAATTCTGGCAATTACAATGTCACACTGTCATTGTGACACTAGTGGAAGTTTTATGCTGTCCGTTCATATAATTCTCGGTTCTAAACATGTTTAGTTATTTTAGTTTATATATTATGCACCCCATACCCATCTTGTGGGCGGTAGTGGAAAAGGTTACAGAGGCACATAAACATGTCATATCTCTTTATACTCTTGCTTTCTGGCTTTTGTGTGTCAGTGACTGCTCTTCTGTCTTCCCTAATTACCTAAAATATTGCGGCTTTGACAGAAGAAATTGGAATGCCCATATCCCACTCAATTTCAGGCTTATCACATTCAGTTTTAGCTGCCTTGTCTGTGTCATCATGCTGGACAACACCTATATGAGAAGGTATCCATATAAATGAGACTTTGAAACTCCTACTGTTTGCAATAATAATGTTGTTTATAATGGATGTTACAACTACAACCTTTTGAAGATCAATGCTAATTTTATCTAGATAATGTAATAAACGAAAGTTTTCTATGTCAACAGAAAGGCAGAAATATAAGCTACACTTTAAATACTTTGTCATAAATATAACTGAAGTGAAAGCGAAGATATATGCCTTTGTATAGCTACTTGATACTGTAGAGTTACTTGATGGCTTGCTCTAAGAGTGTGAAGCCCTTCACACCAGCCAATAAATTGTGTAATTTATTTCCATATATGCTAATTAACCTTAAAATCTATATGTCAGAAGGAAGGAAGATGTAGACGTTAATGTGACAATATTTCAAGAAATATCTCTCTCTCTCTAAAGTTAAATAATACAACCCTATCGCTGGTGTCCGGACACATGAAAGCTACTTAGGTATCAGTGGCCAGCCAGGCGGAGATCACAGGCTGTACAATACTGATAAACTATGTAATTCACAGAGATGCGTTGATAAACATTAATGTTTTATATTTTATTAAAAATACAGATATAAACTTTGTTTCATACGTTAAATGTAACAATATTTCAGTATATATAATATAAGCATAGTATATATAATTCAGTATATACAATATATAATAAGACAGTGTCAGACCACCTACCTTGAGGTTACCTTGAGGTGCTTCCGGGGCTTAGCGTCCCCGCGGCCCGGTCATCGACCAGGCCTCCTGGTTGCTGGACTGATCAACCAGGCTGTTGGACGCGGCTGCTCGCAGCCTGACCACGGAGGAAGAATTGAAACAGGAATTTCCTTTAGTACTTTCTTATATTAATACATCTTCTGCAGGAACCTTTCCTTCTGAAGATGTATTAATATACGAAAGTACTTAAGGAAATTCCTGTTTCAATTCTTCCTCCGTGGTCTGACACTGTCACATTTTTCATTACGTGTTAATTTTCGTGATTTACACACAAAATATATAATAAGATATTGTATATTTAACAATATAAGTATAAGACCCAAGATATATTTATGATTTAACGATTTCCCATAAAGTTGCAATGATACCCTAGTTGCACACTATCATCATATACAGAAAGAAATTAATTATAAAGCTGACCAAACCACACACTAGAAAGTGGAGGAACGACGCCGTTTCGGTCCGTCCTGGGCCATTCTCAAGTCGATTGTGAACTTAATCGACACAATCGACTTAAGATTGGTCCAGGACGGACTGAAACGTCGTCATCCCTTCACTTTCTAGTGTGTGTGGTTTGGTCAACATATTTCAGCCACGTTATTGTGACTCCTCGTCTGCTTAACTTATAAAATTTAAGTCATCTTAATACACAAAACAGAAGTAAAGATATATACTGTTATATATTAATTATGACGCATGATCGATGTCTAGTTGAATTATGGTTGAAACAGTCAGATTATATATGTCAGCCACAAGCAAGTAATTATCAAAAGAAGGTGCCAAGCTGAGGATTGTCATCCACAAGTACAGCCACTTTTACCTTTATTATAAACTTTAATATATATTCTATATCATCATAAATTCGGAAACATACAATATATTTCTAATTTTGTTTGATTAAATTATATATTTTGAAAACAGAGATGTGTTCTTGTTTACCTAATATAGAGCATGAATACCACAGACTCATCGTACGAGTTGTAATATATTCTGCAGTTCATACTTATCCTGTGAGTCTCAGTGTATTTTGAACCGCATACTCATACTCATACTGTGAGTCTTAGTTTATTGTGCACCCTATACTCATCCTGAGGCTTAGGTTACTGTCCACCCCTTAGTCATCATGTCTCCCAAGGGGTCCGTGTAATTGCCCGAAGCTAATTACCCCCGAGGATCACAGGCCTCCTCCGGTTGGTTGTTTGGTTTACCAGGCTGTTTGACGCGGCTGTCGTTTACACACATTACATTATATGTGGATATATATATATATATATATATATATATATATATATATATATATATATATATATATATATATATATATATATATATATATATATATATATATATCAAGAAGTAGACAGACATTTAGAATTAAGGATATGTAGGGGTAACAGAACCTTGTGGAGTAGCAAAGTAATGACCTAGGTACCTTATATAAAATATTTTCTTCCATATACTAATTCAGTCTTAGTGTTAGGGAAATTTAAGGTTGGCAGGGATTAGGCATCATTCGCGGCGTATCTCGTAAGTTGGTGCAATTATCAGCTTTCCACAGGGATTGGTGGCTGATAATTCCTGATGGGGGACTGAATGTGTGCTTTGCCAGTGTGTTTAATCTTTAATTAACATTTTTTTTCAAAATATTTTTTTTCGGGAATAATACATATTGTTCTTGATGGGGGTGGGTGGGGGTGATTTTTTGTGCGTTAACAGTAATAAAAGGGTGAAATTTTGAGTGCAGAGTAAGGACAAAACACCCATACAAATACGGAAAATCACCTCCACCCCAGCTGCGCCTGACGATCAAGGCCACTATACGCTGCAATACTCTCAACTTCCCCAGCTGAGAACAATCCTGGACTGACATAAATATTATCAAATTCACAAATGTCATACTAATGTCAGTCAGATGTCACTGGTCAGAAGCAAGAAATTAGATGTAAAAGATATTGTGAGACTTAGTAGCACGAGGCAAGATACTACAGAGATGAAATTAGATATTTCAATGTTCTACTTTTTATTAAAGTATAGGTTACATTTTAATTGTATTCATTTGGATGCGAGTTGCAGATGTTGGGTCCTTTTATATGAATGGAGTGTTTAAACAAATTTAGTCTGACTCTGGTAATATCACATATATTTATCTCTCACATCATTTATTTAATATATATGTGCATGATTTCAGAAACATGGTAATGATCCCAATGCGTTTTAGTTTGCCAATTAAACGTGGTCAAGCTTTTGATTTTTCAGGGGAGGAAGCTGATGGGACCTTGGGAACTGTAAAGCATGTACTTTCAGAGAGCTATATGATGCAGTTGCTAGGGTTTATAGAGAAGGTACTGCACACTGTGGTTACAAAAAGGCAGCAACAATTTTGAAAAGGGAATTTTATGGTATTCCTAGGCAATTTGTGCAAGAAATTTGTAAATCTTGCCCAACTTGTGAAAAGACACAGCCCCAGACATGCTGCCCTCCCCCCTTTCTGAAACCGATCGTCGAAACGGAGTTTATGCATCGTATACAAGTAGACCTAGCTGATAGACATGAGAAATTCTCCAGACGGAGACTATAACTATATTTGCCATGTGGTAGATCATTTCAGCAAATATATTGTGTTTCATTTAAAATCTAAAACTGCCAAGGAAGTTGCTTTAATGGTGGAGGAGCGCGTTTTAGCATATTTAGGACTCTTGAGAATTTTCCATTCAGACAATGGCAAAGAGTTTGTAAACCTAATGCTGAAATGTCTTTTTGATCAGTGGGGGGGGGTACATTTTTATTTGACTGGAAGACGCTGTCACTTCCAGTCCAGCTGGTGATGATGTGCTAGAGGTCACTGGTGATGATGTGCTAGAGGTCACTGGTGATGATGTGCTAGAGGTCACTGGTGATGATGTGCTAGAGGTCACTGGTGATGATGTGCTAGAGGTGGTGATGATGCTAGAGGCAGGTGGTGATGAATAAACTGCACCAATCACTGCCACTCCTCACACCAATGCAATAATACAGAGATTGATAGCAGTGCTTCACATTCGACAATGTTAAATTATTTAACAGATGACGAGATCATAAACATTGGAATAAATGAACAGCTCTCTGACCTTCATATAAAGGCTGCATGTGACCTCATCAAACAAAATATGCCAAGCGTAGAAGGCCTTCATGACCCAGTGTTGCAGCGGGACCTTTCCTGGCCAGCTGTATTAGGTGAATTTATTCAAATAATTCAAGTTGATGGTTGTCACTGGGTCACCGTTTCCAACACTGGAGAAACTGGAAATATTAACATATACGACACCAGGCATAAATTACCATCCAAATCTACTGATGTTTTCTTGTGTGCGCTTGCTAATTGCCAGGATGGGACTCAAGTATGAGTGGGGTGTATGCTGTGGCGTTTGCTGCATCACTTGCAAATGGTGAAGATCCGGTGAACCTTGTATATGATGTGCAGAATATGAGACAACATCTACAAGAGAACTTCAAAGGAAAGTATCTCACCTCATTCCCTGCAGCTCTGACACTGAGAAGAAAACGAATCATCCGGTCATGCTCGATGGAAGTGTACTGCATTTGCAGAAAGCCAAATGATTTGAAGCTGATGGTATGCTGTGACCGTTGCAAAATTTGGCACCATGAATCATGTGTAGGTGTTACAGAATGTAATGAAGATTCGTGGATTTGTTTGTTGTGCGCTAGCAAGTTGTGAATTATAATTTAAAATATTTAATTAATACAATATTATTATTATTATTATTATTATTATTATTATTATTATTATTATTATTATTATTATAACCTTACCAAATGCTTTGCTGAATCAAATAATGTCATTACTTTCAATGTGTTACAATAGCATAATTAAGTGCTGCAAGTGTCAGGTCTTTTATATAGTCGGTATTTGTTATATTCTGTACTCTGTAATACTGGGTATACATCCGGTGTTCTTACCCTCGACCGCGGCGAGGGTAAGCGGCGGTCGTATGGTCTGAAAGCCACAAATATTTACAATGGGGGTGGGGGGGTGGATAACATTTCCTCTTCAAGCACGCGCACACAAATGAACTGTTACTTAACTGGAAGCACTCGTACAACATAATTTACACGATTTCTCAGGATTATTATACTTCTTACCAGCATATATACAGTATAGTACCTAGGAGGTTCTCTTCAATGATATCTTATATGTGCTGCCAATCTGCTGTATGGTGTCTATTAATCTTGTTTAAATTACCAATCAAGCTGTCAATGTAATCAATCAGAGCTTTAATATACCAATGTGCTTTAATATATTTATTAATTAATCTCTCTCATCTCCTTTTTCTCTTGCTATGTATTTGTTATCATTTATTAATTTTGATAGAAATTACCTACTTAAAATTATCTGTTAGATTAAGGACCTGCCCGAAACGCTGTGCGTACTAGTGGCTTTACAAGATTGTAAATACTGTACTATTTAATGCATTCTCACAAACCCAATGTACCTTCTTGTATATATATATACAGTATATATATATTATATATATATATATATATATATATATATATATATATATATATATATATATATATATATATATATATATATATATATAAATAAATAAGTCTAAGATAATTAGAACCCAAGAAAACCACTGTGGAAATGTGCAGGACAAACATATCAATTGTGACACTAGCTCTCCACATATGTCATTTGCTTAATTTAGAAACTGTACTTGTGGTCGGTCTCGAACCCATTGTTGATGTGACGATGTGTTATGAATTTTGTGGCTAGCTCCTCAATATTGTAACTTGCTTAGATAAATAAATTGTGTATTCAGTTCCTGAACCCATTATGTGATAAATTAACTAAACTAAAAATATAGCATGGCGACGAAACCTGAACTGCATAATGTAAATAGGGGACTAACCAGAAAAAGATATAGGTGAAGAATAACACCAGGTGTTTTATTACTAACATTCTTAAGCACAACTGCCAAATACTTCGTCTGGTGATTTGTTTGGCTTCAGTTTAATAACAATAAAACAGAGAATGACTGAGACAATTTTTAAGTTCAAACGCTTTACCCCCAAGAGCTTAATAAAAAATTCAAGTTGTTGAACGATTTTTATTTGAATTGTTCTGCCGGAAAGATATTTAGAGAAGTTTTTTAGTGATTATGTATGTGCTGTTTGAAGCAGCACATCTGGATGGTCTCTCTCGCTATGCGTGGTAGTGACTTTACAAGAATGTAAGAACTCTTGTATATATAAATAAAATAAATAAATATAAAAGTAGCAAATTACGCTAGTTAGTTTTGACTGCTCTCATAAATCAACTCATCATCCTTATAGACGTTGGGCTACAAGTCAATGATTGATTAGTTATTCACATATAAATGTAATATGTGTAAATGACAGCTGCGTCAAACAGCCTGGTGGACCAAACTACAAACCGGAGAAGGCCTGGTCTTCGGGGGTAATTAGCTTTGGGTAATTACACGACCCTTTGAGTGACGTGATGAATATGGGGGGCACAGTAAACTAAGACTCAAAAATATATACAATATATATATATATATATATATATATATATATATATATATATATATATATATATATATATATATATATATATATACAAAATTTCAAAGGTTCAAAATATATACAATATATATATATATATATATATACAGTATATGACAAATTTTAAAGTATATTTTATATTTCTGAATTTCTCATGATATATAATATATAAGGCTTATACTTAAGTTAAGAGCTGTACTTGTAGATGACGTTCCCCGGTTTGGCACCTTCTTTTGAAAATTACTTGCTTGTGGCTGACATATATAATCTGACTGTGTCAGCCATAATTCACCTAGACATCGATCATGCGTCATGTGATGATAGAGAGCAATTATGGTAATATTGCAACTTCATAGGAATTCCTTAAATCATAAATATATCTTGGTTCTTATATTTGAAATATTGTTACATTCAACGTTTGAAAACAAAGTTTATATCTGTATTTTTAATAAAATATAAAACATTAATGTTTATCAACTCATCTCTGTTAGTCAGTTTAGCTCATTTATTATGCACCCCATACCCATCTTATGGGCGGTAGTGGAAAGGGTTACAGAGGCACATAATGGGCTGAGGGACTGACGTGCTTATCTCTGAAGCTAGACACAGATATAATGAAATAATCAATGATGGAGTCAGAGTCAGTCTCCTGTGGATTCCTTCCCATATTGGTCTCCGAATGCATGATAGAACTGATGAATTGGCCAAGACTTTTGCTCGTAAAGAGGGAATTGATTACCAACTTGGACTGCCTTTGAGCAGCCTGAGGGCAGCAATATCCCAGGAACATCAACTAAATTTCGGAGAATTGAGGCAAAGTAAAATTCACACCAGTTACTCCCTCTATCATCATTCTATTATGCAGGAAGTACCGCACGTCTATGTGTCATCCAATAATGTTAGCAGACTTCTAGATGTTACCACTGCTAGGCTTAGGCTCGGCTACACGTACCTCTGGGAGTTTGTAACATCTGCTGATGTAGATTTGACTAAATGTAAGCTCTGTCAGTAGAACTATTCGCATACTTTGCGTCATTATATAATGGAATGTGAAAAAAATCGCGGAATTTAGAGATAACACCATCAATAGTGTCCAAGAAATGTGTAAGTACTTCATTCATAATGATGTGGTGCCCGAAATCTTAGCGAAGTATCCAAAATTTGCTTACTGTAAGTAATGCATGCGCATGACTGTAAAGCTGCCGCCCAGTTGGGTGAGTGTGGAGCACATGACTGTAAAGCTGCCGCCCAGTTGGGTGGGTGTGGAGCACATGACTGTAAAGCTGCCGCCCAGTTGGGTGAGTGTGGAGCACATGACTGTAAAGCTGCCGCCCAGTTGGGTGGGTGTGGAGCAAGACTAGTAACTGTGCGACTCCTCATAGATGTAATGTGCCTTGTATAGTGACTGTTGTGAGCCTCTTGTTGATCACTTGTGACACAAAAGATTACTGATGTGTGTATGTGTGTGGGTGATTAAATATGTATGTGTATGTATATATGTATACGTATGTATATGTACATGTATGCATATGTATGTGTACATCTATATATAACATTAATAATTTTGTGACTAGCGTCAAAAGATTATTTGCTTAGCTAAACGAACTAGAGGGTTCAGTTCCTGAACCGATTATATGTGCCTCTGTAATCCTTTACACCACCGCCCACGGGATGGGTATGGGGTGCATAATAAAGAAGGAAAATGAATGGACCGAACCCCACAATTCATTTAGCTAAGCAAGTTACAATCTTGATGAGCTAGTTACAAAATTCACTATAAGTCGTCACATCATAAATGGGTTCGAGATCGACCACAAGTAGTGCATTACAAAATTTCTGGTAGTGGCTCAGCTTCACTAACCTGCCAGATGTGGCAGAATATTCAGATTGTAAACTCTCTGATAAACCTCTAATGCATTCACTAGAACACTATATTGTTGAATGTGAAACCGTAAAAGATTTTAGACCTCCTGGCCTATTGTACCACCAACTGTGTAACTATTTCATTGACTCAGGTGTTCTGGACGACATTCTAACAATTTATCCAAAATTTGCTTGTCCATTTTAAAGAATGAAGAACAATTTTATTTAAATTAACCCCCAAAGTGACAAGCCAAGAATACCAAGCTTTACAATTACCGTAAATGCTCAGGCAACTTTAAATTAGAGATGTCTCTTCAATGTATTTGATTACATTAATTCTACTTCTGTATATTAATTTATGGCTTTCACTAATCTTCATTAGTCACCATAATTAATTCAGCTCTATTTACCTATTTGTTATATTGAGCTATTATGCTTCTTCAGTTAAGGATTATCTAATTTAATCTTTTATGATTGTATTATTAATTAATTATTTATTTATTAAATAATTAATTATTATTATTTTAAAATTAAAATAAGTCCCCCACTCCGTGAGCGTTTTCGTCCAACCACAGAAATAGTCACTGCTTTTATCATAAAAGCGGTGAAATTCTGTGGGGAAGGATACGCATTACCGTGCTCCACTGTCTAAACGACTAAGCGGCGCGCGTAGAGCGGGGTACTTGGGAGCGCAGGCGCGGCGCCTCTGGCTCGCCTCCGCCCTGCAGGTACACCACAAAACTCCCACCCTCCTCCCGGTGCTCCGTCGGAACCCCATAAGGGGGGTGCTCCGTCGGAACCCCCAAAGTGACAAGCCAAGAATACCAAGCTTTACAATTACCGTAAATGCTCAGGCAACTTTAAATTAGAGATGTCTCTTCAATGTATTTGATTACATTAATTCTACTTCTGTATATTAATTTATGGCTTTCACTAATCTTCATTAGTCACCATAATTAATTCAGCTCTATTTACCTATTGTTATATTGAGCTATTATGCTTCTTCAGTTAAGGATTATCTAATTTAATCTTTTATGATTGTATTATTAATTATTTATTTATTTATTAAATAATTAATTATTATTTTAAAATTAAAATAAGTCCCCCACTCCGTGAGCGTTTTCTTCCAACCACAGAATTTTATTTAAATTACTTTCAAGCTACATCACTTATGAACCCATCCCTGCCCTTGTGTGGCAGTGCACAATAGAAAGTTGTTTTCACATATTCATACATTAAAACATTGATTGTAACCATGATATATATATGTGCCAGTTTAATTAGACCTATTGTCTTGTGTATGACGCTCTGCCCTGCGTGACAGTGAATACCAGCATTATCCTCACTTTAATAGGACTTAATTGAAATCCTCAGATTAGGTAAAATTGTAATTAATTTTGTCAATAAAGATGTTAACAATAATAATTACATAATTTATCAGTATTGTGCAGCCTGTGATCCCGCCTGGCTGGATACTGATACCTATAGGTAGTTTTCATGTGTCCGGACACCGGCGATAGGGTGGTATTATTTATTTAACTTAAGAGATATATATTTTTAAGTGTTGTCACATTAACGGCTACATCTTCCTTTCTTCTGACATATAGATTTTCAAGGTTAATTAAAATATATGGAAACTAATTATACAATTTATTGGCTGGTGTGCAGGGCTTCACACTCTCAGAGCTAGCCATCAAGTAACTATCAAAACGCATATATCTTCGTTTTCACTTCAGCTATATTTATGACAAAGGATTTTAAATGTAGCCTATATTTCTACCTTTCTGATGACATAAATACTTTCGTTAATTACAATATCTAGATCAAACTAACATTGATTTTCAAAAGGTTGTATATTTTCCATCAATGGAGAGCATCAGCCAAGAAGCCTTCTTTAAAATATGAATATCTTTCCTCACCCAATAAGATCTAATCTCTGAATAAAACGCAAAAAACGACTTGATTGTAACCTATCCACCACTGCCCATTGGATGGGGGAAGAGGGGGTTATGTGTAGGATAAACATATCAATTGTGACACTAGCCCTCCATATATGTCAGTTGTTTAAATTATAAACTGTACTTATGGTCGGTCTCGAGCCCATTGTTGATGTGACGATGTGCATTGACTTTTGTAACTAGCTCATCAAGATTATAACTTGCTTGGCTATATGAATTGTGGGGCTCAGTCCCTGAGCCCATTATGTGCCTCTGTAACACTCCACTATCGCCCATAGGATGGGTATGGGGTGCATAATAAATGAAATAAACTAAACTCTGCCTTTTTGATAACATATACAATTATAAGCTTTATTTGTGAATCTCAATTAATTAAACAATATATCACAGAGCCTGTAGGGTTCGGTGAGATGAGCGAAGAGACATGGGAGATTTTACATAAATACAGTACATGGTAGTTTAAGTAGCGAACGCATGTCAACGAATAACGAGTATATATAACAAAACTATTGTCCTATGAAGTCGATTTAACTTCCAAACATATTTTTTAATAAATGTTAAATGTTTTCTGGCTAGTTATGTTAGATGTTATTAAAAATACGCATTCTACTTGTTAACATTATAATTTAAATTTGTAATAATTTGTGCAGAGAAGTGCGACAACTGTATATTCCAACAAACACTTTCCAAACAACGATATATCTTGGATAAGTCGCTCCACAACATTGACGCTTGGACCGTCGACTTCCTTTGATGCCACTTATTTGCTTATTTTATAATGAAATTATATTAGTTTGGAGTAAATGTATGTTTTCTCATGTTCTGCATTCAGCACCCACATTATAGTGAGTAAATATACCATATTACTTCATTACCTAAGTAATGTAGGAGGGTTTGAGTAGCTTTGGGTCTTTAATTGACAGAATCTCCAATAGATGGGGCGAGAGTCGCCTCATCTCTCTCGCCCGAGCAAGAGTCGAAACTTAATTTAAAATTATATCTTTGTCCTCCAACATAATATATTTCATTTGGTGCAATCATAATAATGTTCATATCTCGGTCTTTCTGGAGGCATATAAGATTTTAGGCTTTATTAGCGTATCTTTGTTAATTATACAATATATCGGCAAGTGCGTAGGCGTTACACTCCATGACCGAAAAGCTACTGAACGCCACTATAAAAACATATGTATCTTCACTTGAGCTATAAATATGTCTATTGTAATGTATTTAAAATGAAGCTCATATTTCTATCTTGCTTATGACATATAAAACATTTGTGTTTATTAACGAGTTTACGTGAAATAAACATTGATCTGAGAGAGAGTGCTCTGTCGTTCAGTCTGTACGGGGTCGGAGCTCCGTAATTTTTAAAATACATGTATCTTCATTAGAACTTTAAATATATCTATGGTAAAGTGCTTAAGTGAAGCTTATATGCCTTTTCTTGAGACATATAAACATATATGTTTATTAACGAATTTACGTGAAATAAGCATTGTTCTGAGAGAGAGTTGCTCCGTCGATCGATCTGTCCGGGGTCGGAGCTCGGCTATTATAAAAGTACACGTATCTTCGCTTTAAATTTAAATATGCCCATGGTAAGGTATTTAGAATAAAGCTTATATTCTATCTTTCTTGCGACATATAAAACTCTTACGTTTATTAGGGAATCTGCGTGAAATAGGCATGGTTCTGAGATGAATGCTGCGGTTTTCGAGCTCGACGAGAGATGAAAACTGCCACTTTTATACAACTACAAATATCTTCGGTTTTACTTAAAATATTTGTCTGGTAGAAGTTTACATATAGATATCGCGTTTCTGTCTTTCTTCTGACTAATAAATAATTTTGGTTTAATAAGTAATCAAGATGTTTTCAACAATATTCATTCAGCGTTCATCTATTCCAAGACGGGCGACCCTTTTGAAAACACGATACTTGGGTTAACCCATCCTATACTTGGGTCAGTTTCCATTATGGTTCGGAAAATA
>WNGS01044563.1:0-10704 GCA_020271785.1 Procambarus virginalis
TAAACTGCCAGAATGAACTATAAATCAAATTACAGGTCCTACTGTGCACTATACAGTGTACAAATGAACAGCCGAAAGGTTGCTATTAACAGAGGCCGCAGCTCCTTTATATAAGGATTCCATTACTCTCAATCTGACTGGCCATTCATACAAGTGTCCAGAATTTTAAATCAGATTCCAGCAGAAAATGATTAAACTCATAACAATGGTTTCTAATCTCCGAAAATGCTGGTTTAGACAATGGTAATCCAGTCCTATAATATTATTCAGTATTTACCGCTGCATAGCGATATGGACATCGCTGCACTCTATGCAGTCATTTGGGCCACCTGCAGTCCACTGTCTGCTCTGTGTTTTGACATTGACTTATAATTTGTCTTATTATTAATAATTGCCGTGCTGGCGCCTACTTAACTACTAGACGCTGACATTCATATTCTCTTAGTTTTCCGCTGAGGAGGCGTCTGTTGTTGCAGGAGTTAGCACTTATTGTATCTGGCAGTACCATCACTAGGCTTCTAAGCTACTCCCCACTCAGTTATGCTTGGGACTTCATTCAATTCTACCCATTCCTGCCTTTCGCTACAGGTGTCGCATCCAGTTATCCCCACCCTTGCAGCCTAAGTTGCCAGCAGTACACTTATGGTGTGGGTTCCCCGCAACTGTGCCTTTGCCTTTCCGTTACCACTGCACGCCACTTCTGCCCACCCTTACTGCTTTTATACTTCCAGATCCACGATAGAACGCGCACGAGGAAAACCATTGATGATCGAGGAACACGCGGTGGGCCCGAAAGGCGGACCACTGCTCTCATGCCCACCGTGAGAGGTATCCTGGGAGGCGACCTACATGCTTCTAAGCTGCCACCTCCGCTCCACATCCGTGGGGCTCACCACACAGCGACACGACCGACACGGGGTCGACCCTGGGGAGTCGGCCCTCGTGTGGACACCGTTTGCTTTCCCACCACTACCTGGGGCCGCCTTCCAGGACTGGTCTCTTTGAGGGTGGGCTACTGCGACGAAGAGAGTACACGGGATCGACCAGTCATTCGCCATGATGAAAAGCACTCCCGCATGGAGTACAAACCCGGCAGTATGTACTCCTCCCAGGGTCACGGTTGGTGGGCTATCCCGCCTCTCTACGCCCCATGGCTCGTCAAGATGGCGCTCCGTCGGCCCACCAAGGGAGCTGCGTCAGTTAGCAGCATCTGCCTAGTAGTCCCGGAATGGTACCTTTTTCAGTCAGGGAAACCTGACTGTTTTTAATGGCCTCTCTGGGCATACGGGCACGCTTACGGCCACGGTAGCGAGATTGATTGATTGATAAAGATTAAGCCACCCAAAAGGTGGCACGGGCATGAATAGCCCGTAAGGGTGGCCCTTTTGAGCCATTACCAGTATCAAGAGATGATGGAGATCTGGAGATCTGGCGGCAACTGCACCTGCGTGACGGGAGATGTCTCCCGACCAAATGGTGACCAAATGGTGACGGTAGCGAGAAGTCATGTTACTACTTATAGCAGCCAGCTTCCGCTCGCCCTTCGGGGGTGGGGGTTCATGCCGCTGGCCCTCACGGGATTGGGGGTGCTCCGACGGAACCCCCAAAGTGATAAGCTAAGAATACCAAGAATTGGAATTACCGTAAATTCAAATCATGCAACTTTCAATTACTAATTAGAGATGTCACTTTAACTGTAATTGATTTAATACATTATCATTATAACGGCTATCCATTAATATTATTTCTGTATAATAATTTATGGTTATTCACTAATCATATTAGTCACCATAATTAATTATCCACTTTAATTATCTATTTATTCGTTATAATTAGCTATTATGCTTCTTCATTAAGGATTATAAATTATAATTAATCATTTATTATGATTATTATTAATTAATTATTTGTATTTATTAATTAATTAATTATTGTTATATTATTATAAAATAAAATAAGTCCCCCACTCTGTGAGCGTTTTCTTCCCACCGCAGAAAATAATCACTGCTTCCCAAAGCGGTGAAGTTTCTGTGGGAAGAAAAACGTATTACCATGAATTTGTGACTAACCGACTAAGTTGCGCGCACATCGAGCAGGGTACTTAACGCGCGCCTGCAGACTTTGCGACTTCTTGTCCGCCTCCTCCTCGGCCGATACACTACAAAATGCCCACCCTCCTCCCGGGATCCAGAGCCTTATATTCCTATCTTCTTGAGGCATATAAAACATATATGTTTAGTAACGAATTCACGTGAATTAAACATAGTTCTGAGAGTGAGAGCTGCTCCGTCGATCGATCTGTCCGGGGTAGGAGCTCGGCTATTATAAAAGTACACTTATCTTTGCTTTAAATTTAAATATACACATGATAGGGTATTTAAAATGAAGCTTATATTTCTATCATTATTGCGACATAAGACTCTTACATTTATTAAAAAATCTGCGTGAAATAAGCATTGTTCTAAGATGAATACTGCGGGTTTCGAGCTCGACGAGCGATGATAACTGCCACTTTAATACAACTACAAATATCTTCGGTTTACTTAAAATATTGCCTGGTAGAGGTTTTATATATAGATCGCGTCTCTGTCTTTCTTCTGACTAATAAATAATTTTGGTTTAATCAGTTATCAAGATGTTTTCAACAATATTTTTTCAGCGTTCGCCTTTTCCAACATGGGCGACCCTTTTGAAGCGCGATACTTGGGTTGACCCATCCTATAGTGGGTCTGTTTCCAACTGGGGTTCGAATATCTACACTCCATGACCGAAAAGCTACTGAACGCTATAAAAACATATGTATCTTCACTTGAGCTATAAATATGTCTATTGTAATGTATTTAAAATGAAGCTCATATTTCTATCTTGCTTAAGACATTAAAACATTTGTATTTATTAACGAATTTACGTGAATAAACATTGATCTGAGGGAGAGTTGCTCTGTCGTTCAGTCTATACGGGGTCGGAGCTCCGTAATTTTTAAAATACATGTATCTTCATTAGAACTTTAATATGTCTATGATAAAGTGTTTAAATGGAAGCTCATTTATTATGCACCCCATACCCATCTGGTGGGCGGTAGTGGAAAGGGTTACAGAGGCACATAATGGGCTCAGGGACTGAACCCCACAATTCTAAGCAAGTTACAATCTTGATGAGCTAGTTACAAAATTCAATATAAGTCGTCACATCAACAATGGGTTCGAGATCGACCTCAAGTACAGGTTCTAAATTAAGCAACTGACATATGTGGAGCTCGACGAGCGATGAAAACTGCCACTTTTATACAACTACAAATATCTTAGGTTTACTTAAAATATTTGTGTGGTAGTGGTTTTACATGATCGCGTTTCTGTCTTTCTTCTGACTAATAAATAATTTTGGTTTAATAAGTTATCAAGATGTTTTCAACAATATTCTTTCGGCGTTCGTCTTTTCCAACACGGGCGACCCTTTTGAAAACGCGATACTTGGGTTAACCCATCCCATAGTTGTGTCAGTTTCCATTATGGTTCGGAACACCCATACCCATCCTATGGGCAGTTGGTGGGCCAGACCCATCCTACATGTGGTATGGACCCCTTACCCACCTAATAGGTGGTAGTGGACCCTATACCCATCCTACAGAAGGTAGTAGACACTATACTATCCTGTTTGTAGTAGTTTACCCCATAGACATTCCAACGTAACATCGTTTTCTGTCAACGTTCTTTCATTCCATTCTTTAAAGATTTTTAAAGCACAAACTAGTGATTATAATGTTGATTGGTAAAGCACTCCTATTATATGTAATAATTTATTGTGCTTATTAAAATTTACTATGAACAACTAATATTTCTCAAAACAAAACTAAGAGCCTTCAATAGGATTTAGCTGATCTGTAATACTGTAAGAGCGTGGACAATAGGTAAATTTAACAACCCGTGTGGGACCTGAAAACTACAATTTTCATTATAATTAAACCAATGCGGCTATTCTGCTGTCTACGGCAATGGACGGGTACTGTGAGACGTAAATTGGTACGTGAGGAAGACTTTGGGCCTTGAAAAAAATATAACTGGAATATACCACATATTTTGCATAAGCAAAATATTGACTTAAACAATACGTCATATATGGGCTGTCTTGTGCGAGAGCGGGGTGCTACCTCTACATCCTCTGGCTATCCAGCGACTCGCCTCTTCAGCGACCTCTACCTCTCCAGCGACCTCTGCTCTCCAGCGACCTCTGCCTCTCCAACGACGATTGCCTCTCTAGTGACCTCTGGCTCTTCAGCGACCTCTGGCTTTCCAGCGACCTCTGACTCTCCAGCGACGTCTGCCTCTCCAGTGACCTCTCTCCTTACAACGATATCTACCTTCCCATCCTCTGGCTCTCCAGCGACCTCTGACTCTCTAGCGACCTCTGACTCTCCAGGAACCTCTTATTCTCCAGGAACCTCTCATTCTCCAGGAACCTCTGGCTCCTGGAGAGCCAGAGGTTCCCATATCCAATGCATGGGCTATAGTGGACCCCATAGATATCTTGCAGGCCTTTCTCGGGGTGCAGTGATTCCAATGCCCGGCTTGCCTCCCTGATTAAACACCTGGAGCCAGATTCACGAAGCAGTTACGCAAGCACTTACGAACCTGTACATCTTTTCTCTATCTTTGGCGGCTTTGTTTACAATTATTAAATAGTTAATGAGCTCCGAAGCACCAGGAGGCTGTTTATAACATAGCAACAGTTGATTGGGAAGTTTTTATGCTTGCGAACTGTTTAATAAATGTAACAAAACCCGTCAAATTTTGAGGAAAGATGTACACGTTCGTTAGTACTTATGTAACTGTTTCGTGAATCTGTCTGCATATTCGTGATGGTCGGAAAGCATATTTCGGTTCCAATATTAGTCTACTTGTAAACTGGCAGTGAACCTTTGTTCTAAGAAGAGAGTATTGTTTAATGTTATTGTATAATAAATTGCAGGGTTTAAAAGATAAAAAAAAAAACTATGCTAAACTCGTTTTCTTTGAAACGGCCAGAAGAGTTGCCCGTCACGTGAATTGTAGAGGACCCCGTACTCATCCCATGGGCTGTAGAGGACACTATTACCTAATCTGTGAGAGGAAGTGAAAACCATGCTCATCCCATGGACAGTAGTGGATCCCATATCCATCTCGTTGGCAGTTATGGACCCCATTCCCATCACAAGGATGGTAGACGACCCGAGACCCATCCCGCTAGCGGTAATAGACCCCTTTAATGAAGTGGGACCTAATAGTTACCAGAATTAAATAAAATGATTCTGAAGAATCATATAGATAAACCAACTATTTTGTTATTGTTTTAGAAATATTTGTCAATTTACTGGTTTTCCTTTATTAGTAAGTTTAATTGTTAAGTCATGGTTTTAATCATTCCCGTTGCTTTGCCACATTCTGCCAGTTATTTCTTGTATCTACTTCCACATGTTCATATTTGTTTCTTTATAATTTGGCTCGTGAGTATAATTTAAAAAATTTCTGCCGAATTCATGTGCCATATCATACCTTATTAAATACTAAATATACCCTATTTAGGTTGAGAAGGGTTACAAAATAGGAGGATGTTATTTGAATTATTTATTACTGTGAACAAAGTTTTAAGGTTGCAGTTTCATCATTTTTGTACGGATCCAAAGTGAGCGACATTAGTAACATTGTGTGTTAGGTAAGAGAAGAACTTATTTGCGACCTCTTCCGTAACATTATTGGTGTAATAGTCAAGCGACATTAATAACCTTCCCTCAAAGGTCTGGAAGACTATCAAGAAAGGGCTTCCTACGAGCTCAGAGGCTGTGGACCGAAGCAGGCTGGTGATCTCGACGGGTCCGTCCCCATATTTACCTGGCAAGAGATTCTTCAGATTGCCCATGTTAGTGCACGTCATGTTGGTGTTAATTAGGTTCTTGAATCCCAGACGAGTCAACAAGTAATTAACAGGCTCAACAGCAGACAGTATCCATCCAATTCGAGAGAGTATAAGAGGTGCCTTGCTAACAACTAGACTCTGATGAAGGCCATCATGCATACGCTTAGCTAGTGCCCAGAAGCTGCTCTTGCTTTCTGCATCAATACTTTGGATGACGAATTCTTGCTTACATATGGATGCATGGCACCCCAGACTCTCCTGGTAAACACTAGGGTAATAGCGTCGCACGTTTACAGCGTTGTCATAAGTGATTGTTAGTGCATCTAACTTTTCTTTGGAATGATCCTGAGCAGTGCGTAGAAATGCCACGTAGGCTGCTGCCATAATGCACGAGTGAATGCTGATTTTTGCTTCCTTGCAATGATTTAACAGCTGTGTGTTGTCTCGATCGAGAAGTCTTCACGTACTACCTTTGTAAGTGCCAATTTTGTCCTTGGTTGGGGAAGACTAATATTGTAGCATTTCCCACTGAATATATTGGTTATTACTTTTAATGCTACAGGAAAGAACACCCTGAGACTGTATATCCAGTCTTTCATACTAACTAGCTCGTCAGCGATGGCAGGTATGATAGGACGTGTGGGCGTGTTGTGTTCCTGTCCAGTCATGACAGCGTTCAGCACCTCCAGCAAGTCACGGGAGATGATCATATTAGTCAATCCGTCTATGATGACATGGTGGAGGGTAATCACCAGGACGGCCTCATGGTGGTCAGGTGATGGCTGTGGCAGAGGGACCAGCCTGGCCCGCCACAATGGTCCCCGGGAATTGTTGTAGGGAGTTCGAATCTGCTGGTAGTATACCGTCATGGCGTCGCCCGTGTCAACGTTAAAGTCGATCACAAAGTCTTCTATTCGTCGTAGCCACGGCCAGAACCACCGCCAAGCAAGGGAGAGCTGCAGAACATGAATTTTCCTGCAGGCAGAGACAACTGTAATGTATAGATCACAAACAGTACCATCCTTAATCTAAGGAAGTAATGCATTCATAAAACTTTAAAAATGTAGGACTTTAAGGTGTTTGAACTATAATTAAAATATAACTGTTCTGATTAATATTAAGAGATTTCAACAGTTTTAATAGCCAATAATAATGCACAGTTTCAGGCATACCTTTGCTAATTAAAACCCACCTGACATTAATCATGGTACTTTTTTCCGGTAGTACTCTAACATGTTAATTATTGTAAATGTAAAAAATAATTAATTCAGTAATACAGCTTTCTAGGAATGGCCTAATTAGCGGCAGCGTCCGCACATGCACTTAACGTAACACCAATATGACTGAAAACCCAACAAAACTCAGCTACCTTAATCTGTGAGAAACTGATTGTTGGATTTCTTTCACCACAGGATGCATAGTGTTAAATGACTCCAGAGCCACAAGGGCACCGAGATTTAACCACAATGACAAAAGAACTTTGATGTTGGAAAAGCTGTTGACGAGAATACCAAAGTGCGTAAAGTACTGACATTTGCGAAAAGTGCGTAAAGTACTAGTCTCAGTGGAAAGACATCATATTGGTTTAATGAAAAAAATCACTACAGAGTAGCCAACACCGTCGGCAGACTTGGAACCATTTGTGAATAATTCAATAGAGGAAGTGCGAAGAAAGTGTTCACAGAAAAGTTGCAAGTGGTACTCTGCATGGGGTCAAGTTAGGCACGGCACAAGGGGGAGAGAATGTAAACGCGAACAGAGATGGAATCGTGCAACGGATATTCTTATAGAAAAGGAAGATGTGAAAGTGATAGCAGCCCACCTGAGGGGTAACGGTCAAAGCATTGCATAACAAGAATGAGGAGGTTGCAGAGACCACACAAGGTAGCGAAAAGCAGTACGATCACGACGATCTGCAGAGACAGAATTCCAGTTTCATCATATAGCCAAGATCTAAGATAAGGCCTGGAGCAATCAACTCAGAGGTAGAGGACATGGGAACTTACCTTACCTTGAGGATACCTTGAGGTGCTTCCGGGGCTTATCGTCCCCGCGGCCCGGTCATCGACCAGGCCTCCTGGTTGCTGGACTGATCAACCAGGCTGTTGGACGCGGCTGCTCGCAGCCTGACGTATGAGTCACAGCCTGGTTGATCAGGTATCCTTTGGAGGTGCTTATCCAGTTCTCTCTTGAACACTGTGAGGGGTTTGCCAGTTATGTCCCTTATGTGTAGTGGAAGCGTGTTGAACAGTCTCGGGCCTCTGATGTTGATAGAGTTCTCTCTCAGAGTACCAGTTGCACCTCTGCTTTTCAACGGGGGTATTCTGCACATCCTGCCATGTCTTCTGGTCTCATGTGATGTTATTTCTGTGTGCAGGTTTGGGACCAGCCCCTCTAATATTTTCCACGTGTAAATTATTATGTATCTCTCCCGCCTGCGCTCAAGGGAATACAGATTTAGGCTCTTTAGTCGGTCCCAATAGTTTAGATGTTTTACCGAGTGGATTCTAGCAGTAAAGGATCTCTGCACGCTCTCCAGGTCAGCAATTTCACCGCAGTGAAAGGGGCTGTCATTGTGCAGCAGTACTCCACTCTAGAGAGCACAAGCGTTTTGAAAAGTGTCATCATCGGTATAGCATCTCTAGTGTGAAAAGTTCTTGTTATCCAACCTGTCATTTTTCTTGCAGTTGTGACGGCTACTTTATTGTGTTCTTTAAAGGTAAGGTCTTCCGACATGAGTACACCCAGATCCTTTACATTGCCTTTTCGTTCTATGTTATGATTTGCCTGAGTTTTGTACGTGGTTTCCGTTTTTTATTTTCATTTTTTCCATAGCGCATGAGCTGGAACTTGTCTTCGTTAAACACCATATTATTTTCTGTAGCCCATAGAAAGACCTGATCTACATCTGACTGGAGGTTCGCCGTGTCCTCTATTGCCTACTCTCATGAAGATCCTAGTGTCATCTGCAAAGGATGATACAGTGCTATAGGTTGTGTTCTTGTCTATGTCCGATATAAGGATGAGAAAAAGTACTGGAGCAAGCACAGTACCCTGGGGGACTGAGCTCTTAACGGTTGACGGGTTGGATTTTATTTTGTTGACTATTACACATTGGGTTCTGTTGGTCAGGAAATTGTAGATCCATCTGCCTACTTTTCCGGTAATTCCTTTGAGCGCATTTTATGGGCAATAACACCATGGTCACATTTATCAAAAGCTTTTGCAAAATCTGTGTAAATTACATCAGCGTTTTGTTTGTCTTCCATAGCATCTAATGCCATATCATAGTGGTCCAGCAACTGCGACAGGCAAGAGCGCCCTGTTCTGAAACCATGTTGTCCGGGGTTATGGAGATGCTGTGATTCCATGTATTTTGTGATCTTACTTCTTAGCACTCTCTCAAAAATTTTTATGATGTGCGATGTTAGTGCTATCGGTCTGTAATTTTTTGCCTCTGCCTTATTTCCTCCTTTATGAAGTGGTGCTATCTCTGCTGTTTTTAGTATATCAGGAATAACGCCAGTATCTAGGCTTTGTCTCCACAGAATGTGAAGGGCCTGCGATAGTGGTTTTTTACAGTTCTTGATGAATAAGACAAAGATCGGCCCAAAAAGTTTAGTAGATAGGGATTGCCAGTAATAGTTGCGGAGGGGGGGGGTGGCTGAAGAACGAATATGCTTCAATTGAAGTACATAACAAGCTTATTTCGTAGCGAACTTTAAGCCATGTCTAGTGGCCAGGACATGTTATCTCACTCGCAAGTGAGCTGGCGATCAAGATAGAGTCGTCACAGCAGCAGAGTGATATAAACAAAGGGCTGAAAAAAAGTAGGCAAGGGAGGAAGGACGTCATTTTAGGTAACCAGGAAAACAGTAGTGCTAGAATACTACCTTGGGGAACATCTTCATATCGTTGAAAAAGGTTAGAGAAAGTGTACTAAGTTTCCCTTTAAAAGAATGACCAGAGAGGAAGCTTTCAAGGGAGAGTAGGAGATTGCCATGAAGGCCAAAACAATATAGTTTGGGAAAAAACACTATCTTTAGGTGGTGTCATAGCCTTTTCCAGGTAATATATATATATATATATATATATATATATTATATATATATATAATATATATATATATATATATATATATATTATATAATTGGTAGCAGTCTTTCTTGTAAACATATGTTGTGAATATGACCGAAAAGGTAAGATTATTAATTCTAACACGAATCTTCTCAATATTTCTATGTTTTCTTGACTGTCGGTGGTAATAAAATAACAATTCTGCGAAATTCATTTTTTAATTGTCTGATGCCTGAACGCGTTTCGTAATTCGTATTACATTTTCAGAGACTTAATTTACACACAAATTCTTCGTACTTATAATCTATTGGATGAGGTGATATGGTACACAAGTTTTGGGTGAGGTGACAAACACAAGACAGAACACGAAACAATGGTATAAAATGGATAAATGAACATATGAATGGAAGCAACTGCAGAAGGCCTATTTGCCCATACTTCCTCCTGCTGCTTCCATATTGGTTCGGGGTCTTGAAGTAGGTAGAATATAGTTGTGCATTAATTGGCTGTTGTTTGCTGGTATTGACTTTTTGATGTGTAGTGCCTCGCAGATGTCAAGCGCCGGCTATCGCCGTACCTATCGATGATTTCTGTGTTGTTTGTTAAGATTTCTCTGGTGATGGTCTGGTTGTGAGAAGAGATTATGTGTTCCTTGATGGCTTCCTGTTGCTTATGCATGTTAGTCGCCTAGAAAGAGACGTTGTTGTCTTGCCTATATACTGAGTTCTTTGGAGCTTA
>WNGS01044566.1:0-11193 GCA_020271785.1 Procambarus virginalis
GGGGAAACGGCTCTGGCAAGGTTGCGTATTGGCCATACTCGCTTAACCCATGGTCACTGATGGAGCGCCGCCCTGCTCCTTATTGTCCTAATTGCATTGTCCTCTTACGGTCGCGCATATCCTTCTTGAATATCCTGACTTCCAGGACGAGCGTGTGTCTTGCTTTCCGACCCCCTTGCAGTCACCTGTTCCTCAATAGAATTCTTGGTGACTCGGATACTTTTGAATCGTTCGCCTTATGCGTTTTTATTCTCGTATTGGGATCCTTGGTGATATTTAGCGCCTCTGATTATTCCGCACATTTGATAGTGCTACATAGGCTTCCGGTTTTGTGCCTTCTTTTGATAATTACTTTCTTACTTACACTCTTTTGTGTCATCCCTAATTTCTTCGCCGTTCTAGAAAATGTAATTTAAGAAACTGATTTAAGCTACTGGGCTCATTTTCTTTAGTTGTAGGATGATATAATCCCCAAGCTGGCTCACGTTCTTTAATAAATAAATAAATAAATATGTTTATTTAGGAAAGGTACATACAAAGTGATTTTACATAAGTGGATTTATAGATAGAGCTAGTACATACAATGCCTAAAGCCACTATTACGCAATGCGTTTCGGGCAAGAAAAACATTAATATCTAAAACTTAATACTAATTGAGCAAAAAGAATAAAATGTATTGAGAACAGATACAAATAAAGAAAAAAAAGGGGGGGAACATGACTGAAAAAGCAGCACAAATACAATAGGTAGACAAACAGCGTTGAATAAAAAAATAACAGACATGGGTTGACAATAGAGTGGTAAGGTAGGTTACAGGGAATTAATCAGGTAGTGTTTAGTTTAATCTTAAACTGGTTGAGAGAGGTACAGTCTTTAACATGGTTGGGAAGGTCATTCCACATTCTGGGTCCCTTGATTTGTAGAGCATTTCTAGTTTGATTAAGTCGTACTCTTGGAATATCAAAACTGTATTTATTTCTGGTGTGGTGCTCATGGGTTCTGTTACAACTTTCAATGAAGCTTTTGAGGTCAGGATTGGCATTACAGTTCAGCGTTTTATATATGTATAATACACATGAGAGAATGTGCAGTGACTTAATATCTAACATATTCAGAGATTTAGGGGTACCGAGTGATGTCTGGGGCCAGAGTTGGATATTGTCCTAATAGCAGCTTTGTGTTGAGTAATTAGAGGACGTAAATGATTTTGGGTAGTAGAACCCCAAGCACAAATACCATAGTTGAGATATGGATAGATGAGGGAGTAATAGAGAGTCACCAGGGCAGGGCGGGGACATAATATCTGATCTTAGAAAGAATGCCAACAGTTTTTGAAACTTTTTTTGATATATTTAGAATGTGCCCTGGAAATTAAGCTTGTGATCAATGAGAACGCCAAGGAATTTGCCATCTAATTTGTTACAAATTTGGGTATTGTTTATCTTGAGATTTATTTGATTAGAGGATTTATTGCCAAACAGAATATAGAAAGTTTTGTCAATGTTAAGGGTGAGTTTGTTGGCAGTTAGCCAAAGATGGACTTTATTTAGCTCGGTATTTACTGTGGCATTTAGAGCAAGGGGGTCAGGACTGGAGTAAATGAAGGTTGTGTCGTCAGCAAATAGAATTGGTCTAAGGTGTTGGGAGGCATTTGGAAGGTCATTAATGTAGATGAGAAAGAGGAGAGGGCCAAGTATGCTGCCCTGAGGAACACCAATGTTGATGGGTAGGGTAGGAGAAATTGAATTGTTCACAGAAACATACTGGAGCCTGTCAGTAAGGTAAGATTTGAGGTATTGCAGGGAGAGTCCTCTGACTCCATAATGATGTAATTTAAGAAGAAGGTTTTGGTGGTTGACAGTGTCAAAAGCCTTACGCAGGTCCACAAATAACCCAACAGGGAACTCATTTTTATCAAGAGCTGCATGAATTAAGTTAATCATACTAATAAGTGCATCGTTAGTGCTTTTTTTAGGTCTGAAGCCATATTGGCAAGAGCTAAGTATATTGTGCTTGGCTAGATAAGAGTAGAGCTGCTTGTAGATTAGTTTTTCAAAATTTTTGATAAGTTAGGCAGGATTGAAATAGGTCTGTAGTTGTTAACATCTGTGGGATCACCACATTTGTGGACAGGGGTTACTCTCGCTTTTTTAGAATATCTGGAAAGGTTTGGAGTTCAAGTGACTTGTTGAAGAGCAATGCAATTGCAGGGGCTAAGGATCTGGAGGCTTTTTTGTAAATTAATGTCGGAATCTCCTCAAGGGCACTAGACTTGGTTTTAAGGGAAAGGATTATCTCATTGACGTCAGTGGAATTAGTAGGCTTTAGGTACAGAGACTGTGGATAGTTACCTGTAAGGTAGTCCTTAACATCAGTACTGGAAGATGGAATATCATTTGCAAGGGATGACCCAATGGAAGAGAAGAACCTATTGAACTCAATAGCAGAATCAGAGGCTGAAAGCTGACCATCGTTATTAGACAGGAGTGTTGGTTTGTTGTTTAAAATCTTCTTTGATCCCAAGATTTGTGAAATTGTGCTCCAAGTTTTTTTAATGTTGCTCTTTATTTGGGTAAATTTATCTTCGTAGTATTTAGCTTTGGCTCGTCTAATTATCTTAGATAGCAGTAAAGAGTAATTCTTTGAGAATTCTTTGGAGACGGTTCCTAGCCTATACTTCTTCTCAAGGTCATGTTTTTTATTAATGGATTTAAGTATTCCCTTTGTAAGCCAGGGATTGTTAAGCCTTTTGGTAGTGACTTGTTTTGTAAGCATAGGACAGTGGGTGTTATAAAGGCTTAGAGTTTTTTGAAGAAAAGATTGTACTGCTAGGTTGATGTCCCCTATGTTACCTAACTCTGACTCCCAGTTGACATTATCAGCAGCAGTTATAAAATTGTCTATAGCAGATTCATTGTGCAGCCTAAAACTTATCTCCCTTGACTCTAGAGGTGGTTTGTTAATGTTAGTTAAGAGAAATGTGGGGTAATGGTCTGTAGTGCTATCGGTGATTATACCTGAAGTAAGCGGAGAGGTTATGTTGGTCCAGATGTGATCTAGAGTCGTGGCAGTACTATCAGTGATTCTAGTAGGTCTAGTGATTAAGGGTATGAGGAAGCAGGAATTCATACAGTTGAGGAAGCTAACAGTAGTAGGGTGCTCAGGCTCGCAGAGGTCAATATTAAAGTCCCCTGCGATAATTAGATGGTTTTTGTTCAGTCTGTTCTCGAGTATTAGATTACTAAGGTTTGAATTGAATTCAGACACATCAGTGTTAGGAATTCTATAGACTGCACCTACAGACAGGATAGACTCGGTACCCTTGACTCTGAAACTGGCGAAGATATACTCCCCACAGCAGTCTCTAGTTCTAATTACTTTTAAGCATGTTAGTTCATGATGGTAGTAAAGAGCAGTACCACCACCTCTCTGAATTTGACGACAGTTGTGAATTGCCAAGTAGTTAGGCATGTTAAAGAGTTGAGTAGTATCCTCTTTCAACCACGTTTCAGTAAGTATAATAAAAGTGAATTTGTTGTCAATAGTTTCAATCAAGGCACTAACATCATCGAAGTGTTTACCTAGGGATCTAACATTCAAGTTGATTACAGAGATATTGTGATTATGTGTTAATACATTGTTTACATCATGTGCTGTAAAATATCTGCAATTTTGGTCATTAAAGTGATGATTGTCATAGATAGTGGATAAGAGGTTTAGTTCTGGGTCTATACTTGTCTGCATAAAAAGGCTGGTTGCTGGGAAACAAGGCAAGAGTGCCAAAATACAAAATAGAAAATAAAGGAAAGTAGAATAAAAATTCTAAAGTAATATAAACTTAATGGTAATTTAAGTAATATAAACTCAATGGTAAATTAAGTAAAAAAAAAAAAAAAACTTAATGAGAACTAGGAATGTAAATAATGAACTAGAATAATTAATAACAATAGATGACCAAAAAGTAAAAAAGCAATTATGAAAACTATAAAATGAAAAGCTTGCTTACTATACTATTATAAGTACACTATAGTTTAATACTAAAGTTACACTAAGACAAAATGAGGTAGCTTAAATAGAGATACACTCAGGAACACTGGATAATGAAGTTAATACTAGAGGACACAGGCAAAGCCAGTGTACTACTGAACATGGGAGTAAAATGAAAGATGACAATTGTAAAGATGACAATTTTTTTTTTAACTAAAGTTAGTTAAAGTTACCTTTTGAAAGGAAAGGCAGAGCTAAAGTACACAATGGTAGTTAAATGAGATTATAATTTGAATTCTGGCTATACAGCAGTTATCCCACAGTCACTGAGGAAAGAATTAAGGTGAGCTTCAGTGGTTATTGAATAGGTTTTTCCAATGTCAGTCCTCCTAGCTATAATTTTACCATCTCGCACAAAACAGTGCTTAATTACAGTGGAATTTTTGCAGCAACCACGCAGTTTAAAAAAGAGATTTTGCCTGAACCTGGTCAGACATTCATTCACATAAACAGAGGATTTACCAGCGACTGCAGCTGTGATAAGATCAGACTTGCGGGAGCAGCTATCAAGTTTTATTCGAATTCTTCGGTTGTTTGTACCAGATGATTTGGTACCCACTCTATAAGCTGATTTGATGTGATTTTTTGAAGTGAATACCTTAACTTATCCTGCAATACCTTGATCACAATGGCAGCACAGTCTTCTCCATCAGTTTCTTGGGGAAATCATGTGAAGAGATAATTACAGACTCTAGTAGTTTATGTTGGTCTGTTTCGTCCTGGGTAACAGTGTGTTGGTGTTGTAGGTTGTTCAGATGGTTCTCAAACCGTTGCAATATTTCTTCCTGTTTTCTAGTGGTTTCATCTGGATTAAAGTTAGTAACTGTGTTCTTGAGAAGGTTTAATTCTTTCTCGAGGTGGACGACTTTGGTAGATAGATCTTGATTGTTCTTGAGTAAGGCTCCAGCTTCATTCTGCAAAGATAATAATGAGCCTTGCAGGTTCATTATTAAGGCCGACTGCTCTTTGATTACTGACATTTGATCTTCATGTACTTGAGTTAATAACTTGAGCCAAGGGTTATCAGCAGGGCGCTTGAAGTCAGGACAAGGGGCAGTAGCTCGTTTAAGTTGGTCCATATGGCTACATAACAGTTGCATGGCCCGTGTCGGAGACGGCGCTGCGCCCAGCTGGGATTGTATGTTATTGTTGACGAGGGGAGAGTCGGTACCCCCCACGGCGGCCACCGAGGGGGAGATAGCTGAACTAATCATGTTGCTAGCCTGGCTAGTAGGGTTATTCCTGATTGGTGTGCTTCCTTTCTTAAGGGTCTTACCGTTCTTATTTTGCATGGTAGCAGGATAAAATGTAGGCAGGTACAATAGGGAAGACTCGTTGATGAGGCAGCAGTGAACGTCTGGTACAGCTTCCGAGCTCAGGGAGCAACACTAGTGAGGTCGAAATGAGAGAATACGGGTTGGTCTTGTTGGTTTTTCAATCACATTTGGGTCACTGTGTACTTAGCTGCCTACGGGTGATGCTACATCATTTGTTGGTAGCCGAGAGCTCACAGATCAGCTGATAAAAGAGGAGGGAGGGCAGGGCCGACAGGTGTTGTTGACGTTCGTTCGTTAATATCTATGTGTTAGTGTTAGCCTGGATGATGAGAGGGAGTGTGCTGAAGTAGCCTCATCTCAACCTAGTCTAGTGAATGGTAGACTTGGATGGACGCCCGGGGTGCTGTTACCTGCCTGCTCATGATTGGATGATTGATGATGATTAAGCCACCCAAAAGGTGCACGGGCATGATAGCCCGTAAGAAGTGGTGGTCCTTGTGTGCCATTACCAGTATCAATAGATGATGACTGGAGATCTGTGGATGGTGGGACTGCACCCTGCGTGGACGGGAGATGTCTTCCCGTGACCTGCTCATGCCAGAGCCTAGTTTAAATACCTTTGACCAGTTAATTAAGGAGGAGACAGTTGGTATTCAGTGGGAGGGAGGAGGTGGGTCTCTATAGCAGATTTTGGGAGGACGGTTTGTGGGATCTGTTCTCTGATGAACAGTGCCTGGTGGGAAAACGGAGAACAGAAGAATCTCCTCTGCCAGTTGTCCTGGAGAAGGAGGGAGAGAAGTAATCTGCCAGTGGTCCCCAGTTCCTATAGTGTCTCCAGGATCCAAGTCACTACTCCTGTCGTTAAAAGAGGACATCAACCTGGACCTCCGAAGGACCTTGTGCTTGTTGTATTTTCTTGGTGGCCTTAAATCTGCAGGTAGCTGGGGCCCCATATTGTTTGCCTGATTGTATGGCCGGTGTCACCTTTGGGGATTTTACCCAGGGTGACTCCTTAATTTCCGATAATTTTGTAATTCCTTGGCTATAGGCCTTAAACTGTGCTACATGTTTGATTCCCCAGTGAGTTTTCTACTAATGCGGTTTATGGGGGGGGGTGAGTTAATTGCTGGCTCAGGTTTTTAGGGGGAAGGGAGGGAATGCTGACTGACATGGGATTGGTTACGCCTCTGGATAGGAAGATGGTGTGCCAGTGTGTGGAAATGCTTGTTGGATGATTTCTGTTCTGTAGGCCGAAGGATGTTGTAAGATTTGGCCCAGTTGTTTCGGACTCCCCTGGTTCTAGGGGGGAGCCAAAATTGTTTACGGTGGTTAGGAAATAATATAACTTTGCCTATCAGGGTGTGTGGAGAGTGAGTGTTGGTCGAGATGGGAGAGAGAAGCTAGTGTATCTCTAGGCATTGCTAGCCGAGTGGGAAGAGAGAGGCTGCCCATTTGGTGGCCTAAGAGTTGGCACCATTATAAAAATGAGGACAGTGGGTTCATGAAGATTCTTTGACCTGGTCACACTAACCACAGTGCTGGCTCAGCCCCTGTCACTCAGTGGTGGTCAGCTGGTAGTTCCTTGACCTGGCTGGTGGTATGGTGCTCTGGGAGATGTTGGAAGATCAGCACGATGGGGTGTTGGGAATGGTCACTAAACTATCCCTTCTAGTTTTTTAGGTGCCAATCGGATCGTTTACAGCTGCCCCTTACAGGAAATGGTGGGTGTGGACAAGCAGGCATTCCCTGATGTGCGTGACCGCAGGTTTGGAGCCATTGTTTCCAAGCCAACCATACCGTTGGTTCCCCAAATCGGAATGTGAACCCTCTTGGGTTTACATCCGAACCCGAGAATGTAAGCTGGGGAAATGGGGCTGTGAGACGTCGCCATGTTACAGCCACCCAATGATCTTGGATACATCAGGAAGCACTCAGGGTACTTGAGTCCCCCCCGAGCTCCCATGGAAAAGAGCTCTAGGCGTTTTTATGTGAGTATATCTTCTCTGCCGAAAAAGTCAGAGGGCCTGATGTATGCGAAATTGGACCCTTAATTATTGAAAAGAACGCTAGGTGTAAAGGTATTGTGTGGTTATGGGGACCCCTGATCCGGCTTTAGGGAATTATGGAAGTGGTTCCTTCACCAGCTTAACTGTTGGAAATATTGTTTAGTAATTTGTTTGTGTCAGAAAACAAAATACCTTTATAATAAATGTCAGATTCTTATATTCAGGGGATGTCAACATAAAGCACGGCTTTGGGGGGCCCCTGGGCTCCAGGTACAGTGAGGCTGTTCTGGGGGGCATTTTCGGAATTATGACAAAATTCCACCCTCATTGGGTTTTTGCAGAACTGTTACCATAACTGTCATGGAGAAAGAGTCAATGGAATAGTCTATAAAATCTACCAATAGGGTTACTGTTTTAAATTTCATCTAGGAGATTTGTGTGCTGGAATGTAGTGTCTTTGCTAGAGATTATATCATATAAGACGGGTAAATTGAGACTACGACCGTGTGCACCATCAGGCCAGGTGGCCCCATTAGAGCCAGCTGGCCGTGTGGTGCAAAGGTATGTAGCCAAATAGTGTTGTAAGGGGGTTTTCCCGAAAGTTGGGGCGTGTTGGACGCATGTGAGCATCCGGTGTTTGGTTACGCGGCCTGGGATGATGATGGGGGGGGGGGGGTCATGTGTTGTGTAGGGTAGGACGGCAGGTATGTGGGACCTACCTACCTTAACTTGAGGAGGAGACCATTGTGGCTGCTCCGGGGCTAGTCGTACCCCCGGCGGGCCCACCCCAGGGTAGACGACCAGGCCTCCTGGTTGTGCTGGACTGATCAACCAGGCGTTTTTGGACGAGGCTGCTCGCAACCAGGACGTATGAGTCACAGCCCTGGTTTGACTCAGGTATCCTTTGGAGGTGCTTATCCAGTTATTCTTTCTTTGAAACTGTTGAGGGGATTTGCCAGTTATCGCCCTTATGTGTAGCGTGGAGCGTGTTGAAACAGTCTCGGGCCCCTGAGTGATAGAGTTCTCTCTCAGCTTACCAACTGCACCTCTGCTTTTCAACGGAAGTATTCTGCACATCCTGCCAGTCTTCTGGTCTCATGTGAAGCTATTTCTGGGTCGCAGGGTTTGGGACACCAGCCCCCTCTAATATTTTCCACGTGTAAATTTATTATGTATCTCTCCCGCCCTGCGCTCAAGGGAATACACATTTAGGCTCTCTTAGTCGGCCCCCAATAGTTTAGATGTTTTACTGATTGGGTTCTAGCAGTAAAGGACCTCTGCAAGCTCTCCCAGGGTCCAGCAATTTCGTTTCTCCAGCATGTGAAAGGGGCTGGTCATTGTTGCTAGCAGAATCCACTCTAGAAAGCACAAGCATTTTGGAACAGTGTCATCATCGGTATAGCTCTCTAGTGTGAAAGTTCTTGTTATCCAGCCAGTTATTTTTTCTTGCAGTTTGTGACGGCTACTTTATTAGTGTTCTTTAATAATGGTATATGTATATTTTAATTCTGACATGAGTACACCCGATCCGGTACATTGCCTTTTCTGTTCTGTTATGATTTTCTGTCTGCAGTTTGCTACGTGGTTTCCCGTTTTTTATATTTCATTTTACTTTCCATAGCGCATGACGCTGGAACTTATCTTCGTTAACACACCCATATTATTTTCTCTTGCTAGCCCATAGAAAGACCTCTGATCTACATCTGACGGGAGGTTTGCCGTGTCCTCCTTGTTGCCTACTCTCATGAAGATCCTAGTGTCATCTGCAAAGGATGATACAGTGCTATATGTTTGTGTTCTTGTCTATGTTCGATATGGAGGAATGAGGAAAAGTACTGGAACAAGCACCTAGTACCCTGGGGGAACTGAGCATCTTTTAACGGTTTGATGGGCTGGATTTTTATTTTGTGGACTATTACACATTGGGTACTGTTGGTCAGGAAATTGTAGATCCATCTGCCTTATTTTTCCGGTAATTCCTTTTGAGCGGCTTTTATATGTGTGCAATAACACCATGTCACATTTATCAAAAGCTATTTTGCGAAGATCTGTGTAATTACAGTCAGCGTTTGGTTGTCTTCCATCAGCAATCTTAATTGCCATATCAGTAGTGTCCAGCAACTGCGCAGGCCAAGAGCGCCCTGTTCTGAAACCATGTTTGTCCCGGGGGTTACATGGAGATGCTGTGATCCATGTATTTTGGTGAGCTTACTTCTTAGCACTCCCTCACAAGTTTTTTTTCTGATGTGCGATGTTAACGCTATCGGTCGTTAATTTTGCCCTCTGCCTTATTTCCTCCTTATGAAGTGGTGCTATCTCGGCTGCCCTCCCGTTTTTAGTATATCAGGAATTACGCCAGTATCTAGGCTTTGTCTCCCAAGAAGGTGAATGTGAACTCCACAGTTCTTGATGAATATGAAGTTCCAAAGGAAATCCGGGCCTGGTGCTGTGTGCATAGGCATACTGTTTTATGGCGTTCTTAAAATCCAGTGGGGGATAGGGTGACGTATGATATATAATTTGATGTTGGTATCATATCCATGACAAACTCATTTGGGTTATCGATCTTTAGGTCGTTTAATGGCTCGCTGAAAAACAGAGTCGTACGTGCTTCCTCAGTAACTCGCTCGATTCTTTATGTTGTCATCGGGTGAAAGTTTTCTATCTCCCTTGTCGCAGGGGCACGGTACTAGATGTGGTTTTTGATCATGACTTTGCTTTCCCCCCCGATAGGAGAGAAGAAAAGATAATTTCGGGGTTTCTGCCTCTCTATTTCACTGATGCCTTTTGCTCTCTTTTGGCCTCTCCTGGGTTTTGTATGATTCTTATAGCATGAGTTCAATTGTTCTTATTTTCTCTACCTAACCTTTCTCGCCGTTCTTGAGATAGGTTGCGATTCTCAAGTTGTTCCGCGATTCGTTTTCTTCCTTCGCCTATATCGGGAACGGACGTTTCTCGTTCCAATCTGCATTCCTTCCTCTTTCGTCTTAGGGGGAGCGGTTTGAACATATTTTTAGTTCTACTGAGTTTATTTTTTTCCAGGCACTGTTTCATGTTTGCATTTTCTAGATGTTGTTCCCAGTTTATTTCTTTGAGGTCCTGGTTTATTTGCTCCCCAGTTTATCTGCTTAGTTAGTTAGTTAGGTTAGTTCATTTATTAGGCACCCAATACCCCCATCCCCCCCACCACCTTGTGGGGCCCACGTAGTGGAAAGGGTTACAAGAGGCACATAATGGGCTCAGGGACTGGTAACCCCACAATTTCATGTTCGGGGCTAAGCAAGTTACAGTCTTGATAGGCTAGTTACAAAATTCAATATGAGACGTCACATCAACAATGGGTTTCGAGCTCGACCTCAAGTACCAGTTCTAAATTAAGCAAACTGACATATGTGGGAGAGCTAGTGCCACAATTCATATGTTTGTCCTGCCCACACGCCCACCATCCAGTGGGCAACGGGGGATAGGTTACAATCCCCGGTACTACCGACAGTTAGCAAACTGGGATATTTGGCCTAAAATTTTCTGGTAGCAGATCATTTTGAATGAAATATTTACACATTGCTGGAACATTGGTTATAGAAATTGGTCTCCTAAATGCACGTATCTCTTTTTCGCAATCCATCACATAGTGATGTAGGGTGTGCGAATAATTTTAGTTGACACAGTTTAGCATTTGGTCAGGTCTACATCGTGTATTATTGGAAGTTGCATTTGCTTAATTCTCCTCCACCGGGAATCAGGAATGGTTTTAAAGGTCTATTCCCCATGGTTGTCCTAGCTTCAATTAAGTTGTGATCTGACGTAACAGGTTTGTAATCATTATGTTCCTGATCCAATTCATCATTATTAGTATTTGAAAA
>WNGS01044588.1:0-12557 GCA_020271785.1 Procambarus virginalis
ATGTCAGGAGACATATTTTTCCTGCTCTCTCGTGCACTGAATGAAGTACGAAATTGCATAGTGCACCAGTGATGTGCACCATGATTCAACTTTCTGAATATAAACTTTTCCACAGTCGTGTTGGGTGTCAATGGACAGCCCAGGACATATGCTAGCTAGTGATGTCATTCTGATCGCTGTATCAGGTCTGTGAAGGAAATTACAGGAGGGAGTTGATTTCAGGGAGATTTGGTACAATTCAAGTGTAGAGAGGGAGGTATGGGGGGTTAACGGCTGTAGACCACCCCCCTATCACGTGTCCACCTCGTGAGCGAGGGGGGTAGCGTCATGAGGCAGGTGCGCCATTGGCCGAGGCCCCTGGGCCTCAGGAATGCTGAACCGTGATTGGTCAAGACGCTGAGGGGTACCACATGGTATGCTTGAGGCCGTCTTGGCGGGAAAAATATTCTTACCTCATACGCTTGCTAGAGGAGACGTATTGTCCCGTGCTAGGCCAAGCCACGGGAAATACCGCCTGCAACGTTACTAAAGTCACGCCTATATTCTTGCTATCTTGCCGTGTGCCGTCCGTAAGAATCCGGTAATCGGGAAGGTGCATGAACCGTACCAGTGTGAACTTTGTCGTCTAAGCGCGGGATAGTGAGACGCCATCTTAGAGCAACTGGACTAAGTGAGGCCGTTAATTATCGCGCTAGGATAGTGACATCAGCCGTCTAACGCATCTGTGCGTGAAGGTACTGCAGTGAGACGTGCTAGAGAAGGTTTCAGTGTTATGAGAGAAACCTGAAATACGAAACTCTGAGAAAACGAACGAACAGTGTAGAACTCTGTCTCGTGTACCGTGTAGCACCGTGTACCGTCGTATCCTGGGGTACCGTGTCAAGTGGAAGGGCGTGGTACCGCATCCCCGCTGTGTATATCTGTTGTGCGCACACCCTGGTCGGCCTAGGCCTGAGTGCCCGCGACACCTGGTCGCTGTGTGTGGAGCTAAAACCCGTGGTCGACGACCCTGTGCTCCACCTGACCACGTGTAGGAAGTGAGGACGTCTACGTCATCATCCAGCAGCAGCAGTGGGAGTGTGAGGGTGACGAATGTATGAGTGTGTGTAGCGGGCCCGCATGTGATGTAAGTACAGTACACTGTTTCAGTTTGGGTAATAAAACTCTGAAGCTGGGTTCGTCCCCAGTGTTCCGTCTATCCTCTGTCCCTGTGACCACCTAGTGAGGTGAATGGGAATTGGAGACGTGTGAGTTACCCTGTTTGACGTCACCAAGTTGAGGTTGGGCCCAACTGTGATTTTGACGTGTGTGAGGACACATAGAGACACATCCAGTGGTGGAGTACAGTGAGTTAATTGCTTCTATGTTCTCTATGTACCGTGTATGTAATTTGCTGTAATTTGATTCCCTTTTTCAGCAGTGAAAGTGGTAACAGGGAGGTTTCCCTTGGTTATAAATAATTTTCATTATATTGGCCAGCGCTTATTTTACTGTTGTGTGTGGTAAAGTGTGAATTATTGGGGAATAATTTACTGGGAAATCATTTACAAGTTTTGCCGTGAGTGGCAAGGATGTACTGTGTTGTACTGTGATGTACTGTGTTGTACCGTGTGTAAACCGTAGACAAGTTTGTCCTTGGTGGAAGGCGTTGTGTACTGTGAAGGATTCCGTGAGAATTAAAGTCAGTTAACGTCACCGGGGGTCACGATTTACTTAACGAGGTCACTTGTTCGTTGAACATTGTTGAGATTAACGTAGAGACGTGTAAAGGCAACAGTCACAGTGAAGTTCACGCCGTGGAGGAATTGTCAAGTGAAGACTAACGTAGTGTTAACGATTTAACGAGCTGTCGTTAATTGATTGATTAACGTAAGGGGTTGATCGGTCTGTTATGATCGGAGTCAATTGCGCTGTAATTAAGCTGCTGTAATTCGTTGGACTGATCAGATCTGTCTGTGGACAGAGTGATTAAGCACTCGTAGCTAATTAAGGAGAATTAGTAACCGCCACTTAGTGAATTCACCAGGTGTTGATGTTGTTGTTTACACGTAGTGTGTTGTAACCTTGTGTGTGTACAGTAGTCTACCCTCGTTAAGGTAATCTTGTCGTAAGACCGGAAGTGAACTGTCAGTTGAGAGACAGTAGGCTTTATCAATACTCGTCTGAATTAATAGGCTGTTGTATTCAGTAATTAATTGGGAATTACTCACCGAATGCTTGACTTTCAAGTTGATGTAATTAATTGATTTACGAGTTATTGTTGCCATTTAAGTGTCGTTGAGACACGTGTGTGTTAACGTAATTGTTTAAATTCATTAGAGTAACTTTTGTTGTTGATTGTCCTGAGAGACAAGTGTTAACGTAAGATTTTTATAAGGGGTTATCATTCTTGGATTAACCGCCTTGTTACTTGGTACCTCGTTGAGAGCAGCGAGCGCCAGTCAAGTTTAGTGATTATTGTTCACCGTGAAGCCGTGACAATATTGATTGCAAGCTTGCGTCACCAGTGGGCACCACTTTGTTCAGTTAGTGTCATTGTTCAGTCAGCGACGACGGGAAGGATCCCGTGGGTCCATCAGGCTGTTGATTAGCTGTTCTTGAATGTGCCACTGGGGTGACAGTAAAGTAACGTCAATTCACTGTGTAGTAGTTCTAGTTTATTTTGTGAATAAATTGTTTGTTATAGAAAACGGTCGTTTACGTCAAACCTTCCAATATTACTGCCCCACATTTCATGTTCTGCAACGCTTTGCCTGCTTATGTTCATATCAAGTCTGTATCTAAAGCTCGAGTCCATTGCACAGCACCACACTTCTATAAATACGAAGTGAGAATCCGTCGGCTACCCTTTATTAGTTGTCAACTAGGAGGAGCCAGCGACCTAAGTGACAGGTGTTACCCGGGTGGTTTCGCCTGGCGGTTTGCTCCCGCGGTCCTATGATCTTAGGCTTTATGATTAAATATCTGCCACTGGCAGCTCTTGCTGTTTAAGGTCTGCCTCTCTTGCGAGGTAGTTACGATTAACGTAACATCAATAGGACTTACTTTCTTTTGATAATTGTCAAAGAAAAAAATCTCACATGTGCTACGTCTTGTCTCAGACTGTCTATTTGTTGTGTAACTGTGGTCTGCTGCACGATCTTGTCCATTATCACACAAGCGATTTCCTGAGTCTGTCGCTGTGAGGCGTTCTGCGTCATCTGTAGGCAATCGATAATGGTCTCTGCCATGATCTTCACGATGTTTTTCAGCTGGACCTCGGTAAAACTGTATATCTGGTGTGTCAATTCCGAAAGTAATTCTTTTTTGCCCTTTTGCATTTGCTGTATTTCTGCAGCACCTTTGTGTATTTTCTGATTCGGAATTAATAGATTCGGGAAATTTTGCTCTGTGAGTGCGTGTGTCTGTTGTGGCTGCGCACGAGTGTTCCAGACGTTGGTGTTGGTGTATGTGGGGCTGGACTGTGTGTGTATCCTGGCCTGAGCTGTCTGCACTTTTTCTTTCCGTGCAGAGCAGGTTGTGCTCCAGGCATGATGTTTGCCTCCACAATTTGGACATTTGGCTGTAGTGGCCTGGTTTGCCTTGTGCTTGGCTATGCAGTCTGCGGTTGGATGTCTCAGGCTGCACACTCCACATCTCTCCTGTCCGGTGCAGCGTGACTGATGGTACCTTGGATACTGGCCGTATTTCTGACACCTGAAGCAGCGCAGGGGTTCTGGGACATACGGTCTCTGTCGGTATGTTCCCCAATTTCCAAGACTGAACGTTTCTGGCACACGTCCCATGACGGTCACCAGAACTTGACGTGTCGCTGCCTTGTCCACTTTTGTGCGGCATCGTTCCGCATTCAAGATTTGCTTGTGTTCGAGTACTGGATCCAGGGGAAAGTCGATTGGGTATCCCAAAAGCACGACTCATGTGCGTCTTTCCGAAGGGTCCAGCTTTTCCAAGCATACAGGTTTCCCTTGCAGGACCCGTACGTTTCCTAAGTAATTTGCAGTCTGTTGGTCTTGTGGTGCTATTATTATTTCTCCCTTCAGGTTGACTGTAATGGAAAGTTTGAGCTCTGGTTGTTCTTTTTCCATTGCCGTTACTACTCCATATGCTGTAGGAAAGTGGTCTGTCTGCATTATCTTGAATTTTGGAAGAAGTGCAGAGGCTGGCGATGTCTGGTATGAGACTGGTGGTGTCTTCTCCTGTCTCACTGTTGTCCTGCGGCTGGGCTGTGGAGAGAGGTACAGTGTCTGACACTGGCTGGTGTGAGACTGCTGGTGTCCTCTCTTGTCTCATACTGTTGTTCTGTGGCTGTGTTGTGGACAGAGAAGCATTGTCTGACACTGGCTGGTGTGTGACAGATGCTGCCCCCTTTAGGTCCATTACGTCTGCTGCCTTGCTGGTAGAGGCACGTGGTGAAGCCTCGAGAGCAGTTTTCTTCGGTGCCTGCTGCACATCGGTCCACCGTCCCTCCTCGTCTGAAAGCTGCCAACATTTCCTCTTTCTCTTAGCCTTCCCCATGACTCTCTCCACGTAGTGAGGACCGAATCACTGCCCTACCTAATGCCCGAGACACTCCTAGGCCTGGAGAAATTCATTCCCCTCCAACGGAGGTCGTAGAATGATTCCCCCAGGTGGAATCAGTGATACCTAACACCTAAATGAGCTGTTTGGTCAACCTTTCCCTGTCAGGCTCAGTACACTTTCTAAAGTGCTCCCTTGTGGCAATGCCCGCGGGATATCGCCTCGCCCTTCAGGGTAGGACTCTAAGTGACCTGGTCAGTGATACGGTCCTTAAAAAAAAAAAAAAAAAGCGGTACGAGAGTTTGGGTCGCTTGCATACTGGGCTGCGCAGAAAACCAGTCAGCCGGACAGCAGGGAATCAACAACGTTGCTTCAACGTCAATTGTAGGCGAAATCGGAATTGCTTACTTCAAAACAAGATATTATCTGGGTCTTGGAGTACAGGTGTAGTGTTCCTCACAAAATCGCGATGAATAGAGCTGATGGGTGCACAGAATCGTGAGTTTTTCCGGGAACAAATCTGTGTGCAGCCAGCTAGCTATGGCGCCGGCAGCAAATGTGATCTTTTTAGTGTTTGCAGGTTATAGTTGTGTGTGTGTAAACTAAAAGTTTTTGAAAATGTAATAAGTTATTATGAAACGCGTTCAAGTGTCGCGTCAGACTAGAAATAAAAATGAAATTTGGAGAATTGATTTTTCAATTACCATCAACAGTGAAAAGAAACATAAGAAATATTGAGAAAATTCGTGTTAGAATTATTAATCTTACTTTTTCGGTCACATATATATATATATATATATATATATATATATATATATATATATATATATATATATATATATATATATATATATATATATATATATTGTGACGGTAACGTGTTGGAAATGGTGGTCGGCAGTCTTCCAAATAGCAGATGTCAATGCTGGGCCACATATATGTAAGTTATAAAAAAAAGGAAAAAAAAAGAGTGACTGCTTGTCTGATAATCTGTGGTAAGGTAAGGTAAGATACACGAAAACACAAAATATAAAAAATGCACTTTAATTAATCTAGAAAACAAAATAAAATAAAGACAATTCCTTGGCATTTAAAATAATGTAAAAGTAAAACACGTAAAAATATATATAACAAACTGAAAAGGGGGGAACTGGTTACGTTAACAGGAATACAAAGATAAATGGTGCTGGGAATATATGCGCAAGCTATCAACCTCTATTTGATCACACAAGGTGAGTCAAGTAGGTGTTCACAGCAAGAGCACTAGATATATTCTGACTGGTAGGGCTGCCAGTGATCCCGACGTTGGCTTGCGAGGAATGTGATTGGCGTGGAGCTGGAGTGGTGTGTTGTTGAACGGCCAATGAGAATGCAGGACGGCCGCAAGTCGGTAGTTTGGCTGGGAGTAGCAGTTGGCGGGTCGACCAGGTGTGCAGGAGTGGGGGGAGGGGGAGTTGCAGGTGCGTGGCTGGTCTTGATATATACGTTTAAGCCACTGAAAACGTATCTTGAATATTGTGTTGAACGTGATGCTAGCAGAAAGAGCAGGCTAAATCTCTGGGAAGAGATTATCGTCACAACTCTCCCCCGAAGCCTGCGGTTCTGGTGGAGTCACGTTCACGGGAGGTAGAGTGGGAGGTGGAGCTGCCTCTACCTCATGCACTCTGGAGAGGGCGTCAGCGATGATGTTATCAGGCCCCTTAATGTAACAGATCTTCAGATTGAAGCCTTGAAGGTATAAAGCCCATCGCAGCAGACGTTGGTTATTGAATTGGGCTTGATGTAGGAATCTTAGAGGGTTGTGGTCCGAATAGATGGTAGTGGACCTAGCACCTTGCAGATATGGTGCAAAGTGTTGTAAGCTCAGGACGATGGAGAGGAGTTCCTTCTCTATAGTGCTATAGTTTTTCTGATGAGGCTTCAACTTGCAACTGTAGTAGCTGACAGGTAGAACCTCCTCGCCTCGCTGCTGCATTAAGACACTTCCGATGCCGGTACCACTGGCGTCGACATGGAGGATGAAAGGCTTCTTGATATCTGGTGAGGCGAGAATAGGATTAGAACAGAGGAGGAATTTGAGTTGTTCGAAGGCAACGGTTTGCTCCCTGGTCCAATTATACCGTTGCTTGGGACTGGTTAAGGTGATTAAGGGGGTTGCGACAGTGCTAAAGTTCTTCACAAACCTACGGTAATAAGAAGCAAGACCAAGGAAGCGCAGAAGCTGCTTCCTGGTAGTAGGCTGTGGATACTGTTGGATGGCTTGAATATGGATATTTAACGGAGCTAGGCTGCCACTCCCTATAACATGACCCAGGTACCGCACTTTACCTTTCGCGAAGGTGGACTTGCCCAGATTGATGGTGAGGCCGGCTTTCAGGAGCTTGTAGAACAATCGTTGTAGCTGGAGCAGGTGTTCGCTCCAGGTGTTGGATGCTACAACGATATCATCCAAATAGGCGTAGGTGTTGTCCAAGCCCTGGATGACGCGGTTGACAGCTCTCTGAAAGGTGGCCGGGGCATTGCAGAGTCCAAAGGGAAGGCGGTTGTACCTGAAAAGCCCGAAAGGGGTTATAAAGGCAGACAGTTCCTTAGCTCGCTCCGTTAAACAAACCTGATAATAGCCCTTGAGTAAGTCTACCTGAGACAGGTAGCGGGCATTACCAATGGCATCAAGGATATCGTTGATCCGGGGTAATGGGTAGGCGTCCTTAATGGTGACGCTGTTTAATTTCCTATAATCCGTGCAAAGACGGATCTTACCGTGAGGTTTGGGAACCAAGATGCATGGTGAGGCCCAGGGGGACTCACAGGGGGTAGCCAGTCCATGGTCCAAGAGGTACTGTACCTCAGCACGCATGACTTCCGTTTTGCTAGGGCTGATTCGGTAGAACGGCTGGCGAATCGGCTGGGTGTCAGGTAGCAGTTGGATGTCGTGTCGAGTCACAGTACACTCTTGGGGATCATCTCGAAACAACTCCTGATGTTCTCTGATGAGTTTGATGAGTGAAGCACTATTATCGTCCTGAAAATGATTGTGAAGGTCAGTAAGGATTTCCGAATTAGAAAGCGCTGTCTCAGTGTCAGTGTTTTCGGAAGGAGAAGCAGGGAAGGTCTCACTGTGGCTGTATGGACCTGTAAATGAGGTGAAGTTGGTTAACACAGTGGGAGGAACCCCATGATAGAGCTTGAGCAGATTGATGTGGCACAGCTGGGTCTTCCGCCGCCTATCGGGGGTCTCGAGAACGTAGTTGAAGTTGTTCCGGCACTCCTTAACACGGTAGGGTCCTGAGAACCTGTTCTGTAAAGGAGAACCTGGGATAGGGAAATAGGCAAGAACTAAGTCTCCCGGTTTAAACTTCCTTACTTGGCAGTGCTGGTCGTAACGAGTCTTCATCCTCTCTTGGGCTTTCTGTAGGTTGTTGCTAGCAAAGGAATGGACCCTCTCTAGAATGTGTCGGAGGTTTTGAAGATACTGGGGCACATTCTGATGCTCACTGAAGGTGGCATCACGTAGAGAATCCTTGAAAGCCTTGAGAGGTGTACGGCACTTACGTCCGTAGAGCATCTCATAAGGAGATACTCCTAGTGACTCGTTGGGAAGACTTCTGAAAATACACATAATGAGATCAAGTTGCCTATCCCAATCCTTTGAGGTCTCATTGCAAAACTTTTTTAAGAGTGCCTTGATAGTCTGATGACTACGCTCGAGAGAACCCTGTGAAGCAGGATGATAGGGGCTGGACAGTACCTGTTTGATGTTGAACTCCTCCAGAGTCCGTTTGAAGAGATCACTGGTGAAGTTGGTGCCACAGTCGCTCTGAATCTCCCTCGGAAATCCATACTGGGTGAAGATTTTCAATAAATTCTTCACCACTGTAGCAGCCGTAATGTTTTTCACTGGAACTGCTATGGGGAATCTGGTGGTAGGACACAGGATAGTTAAGATATAGGCGTTGCCTGCACTGGTCCGAGGCAAAGGACCAACACAGTCAATAATAAGTCTGTGGAACGGTTCCTCAGGCACCTGGATGGGTATCAGTGGTGCTCTGGGAATGGAAACGTTCGGTTTCCCGGCTAACTGACACACGTGGCACAGTTTGACATGATTCTTGACATCGTTAACCATACCTGGCCAGTAGTAGTCTTGTCGAATTCCATGGTAAGTCTTGTTGAACCCGTAGTGTGACAGTGCTCCGTGGGCCAGGTGTAGAATCGTGGGCCGCAGGCTGGTAGGAATCACTAGTTGTTCAACGTCTGCCCAATCGTCCTCGTCCTTCAGTTTACTGGGTCTATACCTGCGATAGAGTAATTCGTTCTCCATAAAGAACCCAGGAACACTGTCGGATTGGGTCTCAGCCTGAAAGAATAATGGTGTCAAGGTAAGATCATCTCTCTGTAACTTACGGAACTCCAAAGCGGTCAGATTTGGGGGTAGTTTCGAAGGGTCTTGAGGGACAGCGGTAGCAGTAGAGTCAGCTGGCTGTGGTCGTGCAGCTTGAGCACGGGTGGTCACCATAACAGGAGGAGAACCTTCATCACTCTCTTGAACCTTTGCTGGAACATGCTCAAAAATCGGGTTATCCAACACAGAGTTACCCACCTGGGATATGTCCTTGACGATCAGGTTGTTCGGTTGTTGGTCTTCTGCCAAGTCGTTGCCCAGGAGAAGTTGCACTCCAGGCATGGGAAAAGGCTTTTCCCTGACGGCGACTTGGACTTCACCGGTCACGAAGGGACAATCTAGGTAAACTCTGGCAAGAGGATAAGGAGTAGTAGCAGTAAGGTCAGTGATGAATACAGTCTCTCCTGTGTAGGCGACGTTGGGCACAGCTGATTTCAAGACGATCGATTGTAGAGCCGCTGTGTCCCGCAGGATCTTAAGTCCAAAACGTCCCTCTGAATCTGAACCGTGGGTAGTGATAGTTCCTGGATATAGATGCTTGCTAAAGAGAGAGAGATCATTAGCATGAACACCAACATTCATTACAGGCTTACCGGACTTAGGGTGAGTAGGTTTGGGCTTAGGAGGTTCTATGTTACCTTTAGATTGGGACTTACCACATTTTTCTATGGTATGTCCATAGAGTCGACAATACCTGCAGTACAGTTGAGAGGTACCTTGATCTGGGCTCGCTTTCTCGTAACTGTACCAAGACTTCTTACTGGTAGGTTCTGGTGTCAGCCGGTGGATGAGGCTGTAAGTGTCAGCTGACTTCGCGCACTTCACCAAATCGGTCTCTTCTTTGTCTGCTAAGTATAGGCGGACAGGAGGAGGTACACGTCTCAAAAATTCTTCAACCAGTATGAGGTTGACAAGCTCTGGAAAAGTAGAGACATGTGCTGCCTCCAGCCATTTCATGAAATATCTCCGTTTGGTGTTAGCAAATTCTAAGAAGGTGGTGGTACTTGCCTTGACGTAGTCACGGAACTTTCGTCGATAGCTTTCGGTGGAGAGAAGGTAGGCGTCCAACACAGCTTGCTTCAAGGTGGTGTAGTCGTTTTCCGATGCCAAAGTGCTGAGTGTGACGGCTGCTCTACCTGTTAAATGTACTCGGAGAAGGGTAGCCCATTGGTCGTCAGGCCAACTAAGTTGATTAGCAAGGGTCTCAAAAGTTGTGAAGAACACATCAACCTCCGTTTCTATGAACGGGGGCATTAACTTACTTGCATGGGAGACATTGAAACTTGGAGGAAGACTAGCTGCAGCTTGTTGGAGTTGAGCTTGGTGTGTAGCGTCCATCGCGAGTTCTCTGCTATGATAGTCTAGAACCGAGTCTGCTTGCCGTTTGTCGTGGTCGCGTTGCATCTCTAGTTGTTGTCGTTGTACTTCAAGTTGTAATTTTTCACGCTCTTTGAGTAAGGCCAACTCACGTTCACTTTCTTCTTTCTTCAGTGCGGCCTCTCTCTCTTGCTTCTTTGAGGAGTAGGGCCTCCTTTCACTTTCTTCTTCCGGATGGCAGCTGCTTCCTTGGCCAGGGCTGCCTCACGCTCCTTGAGGCGGATTTCTCTTTCTTGTTCTTCCTTCTGATTGCAGCTTCACGCTCTCTGTTGCTTCCTGTTGCAGCTGCTCTCTGATTGCAGCTGCTTGTTGTTGCTCCCGCTCGATCTTAGCAAGTTCTAGCTTGAGCTTTATTGCTGTCAAATCATGCTTATCTGAAATGGTATATTGTTCGTGAGTATCAGAATCTATCTTCCCTTCATCCAAAAGATAATCTAAAATTATATTATGTATGGCATACTTGTTGGCGTCAGGGGGAACTTCTAATTGATACTCATGTGCAAGAGTTCTCAATTCGACCCTCTTAGCATGACGTAATTTCTCTATTTCACCTTCTGGATCTGCCTTGAAAGTTTGGATACGAAACATTGTAAAAAATGGCAAATAAATGAGACACGAATATACTGTGAGAATATGGTGAATGTCAGAAACAGGAAACGTGGCAACTGATACCTATCCTGTGGAATTATTAATAATTAAAGTTAATTCAAGATGGTAAATGATTAAGGTCGCAGGAAATCTTGTACCTGGTACTCACTGTGGGAGGATAAAGGCAAGAAAATCCTACTAATTAGTTGAAACTGAGTTTCAAAAGACAAGTGAAACACTAAATGGTTCCTAAGTAAATGAGGTAGTCCAAAAATGTAGTCATACCTTGCCGAGTCACTATAGAACATAAGCAAGGTACCCACTGAAATTGAATATGGTATTTACAGAATTAGCGAACTTCGTGCTCAAAAGAAAGAAAGCTAATTCCCTACCTTGAGTAAATACCATCAATTCTGACCAACGAGTAGGGGTGCGAGTGTCAACTGGTGACGAGAACTATCGGCGAGGTCCCAGTTCGCCAATAATAGTCCGTGCTAGAGGAACTTTGGCCCTCTTTTTCCTCCTAGAGTCGGATTGCAGAAATTAGGTGCTATTGACCCGGAGACAGACCACAGTACCAGGGTACCTATGTGATAATCTGTCAAAAATGTGAGAAATATCTGAGGGACAAAAGATGTTAAACACGGGTAATAACACGGAAGGGGGAGACGACCAATTAAGAGTATGACTGCGGCCTACAGTCACCACGTAATCCAAAGTTGTCTCACACTCACCATATGCTACTCCCGTAATGCACAATATACACAGCACCATATAATAAAAATGATTAATGTAAATATTGAAAGCAAGGGAATGAAAGCCAAGTACGCTTACCACAATTACCAATACCTGAGTGAAGCTCCTAGGACAGGCCCCCAATTATATGTGACGGTAACGTGTTGGAAATGGTGGTCGGCAGTCTTCCAAATAGCAGATGTCAATGCTGGGCCACATACATGTAAGTTATAAAAAAAAAGGAAAAAAAAGAGTGACTGCTTGTCTGATAATCTGTGGTAAGGTAAGGTAAGATACACGAAAACACAAATATAAAAAATGCACTTTAATTAATCTAGAAAACAAAATAAAATAAAGACAATTCCTTGGCATTTAAAATAATGTAAAAGTAAAACACGTAAAATATATATAACAAACTGAAAAGGGGGGAACTGGTTACGTTAACAGGAATACAAAGATAAATGGTGCTGGGAATATATGCGCAAGCTATCAACCTCTATTTGATCACACAAGGTGAGTCAAGTAGGTGTTCACAGCAAGAGCACTAGATATATTCTGACTGGTAGGGCTGCCAGTGATCCCGACGTTGGCTTGCGAGGAATGTGATTGGCGTGGAGCTGGAGTGGTGTGTTGTTGAACGGCCAATGAGAATGCAGGACGGCCGCAAGTCGGTAGTTTGGCTGGGAGTAGCAGTTGGCGGGTCGACCAGGTGTGCAGGAGTGGGGGGAGGGGGAGTTGCAGGTGCGTGGCTGGTCTTGATATATACGTTTAAGCCACTGAAAACGTATCTTGAATATTGTGTTGAACGTGATGCTAGCAGAAAGAGCAGGCTAAATCTCTGGGAAGAGATTATTGTCACAATATATATATATATATATATATATATATATATATATATATATATATATATATATATATATATATATATATATATATA